>VZTV01063554.1:20359-34314 GCA_013400875.1 Anhinga rufa
TAGTGAGGGGTCACATTTTACTATGCGGCCCTAGTATAGTTTTATATTGACACAAATCAGGTGAACATATCTCACATTGACAAATGAGATATTTAATTAAAAATAAAAACTTGGTGGATATTATGTGCATGAAAGTGTTGAGTTGAATTTCTGTTCTACAGTTCTCTGGTTTGCTTGCCTATTAAGACATACTTGGTACTCATGATTGGCTATGTTTTGTTGAACTTAGTATGAATAACAGTCCTAAAAAAACCTACTAATTTCAACCATTTTATAGTATTTCAATTTGCTGGTTCAAAAGCAGCATTCCACCAAGCGAACAAGAAAAGTGGGATTTTAAATGACGGTTTAACAACTCATAGTAAACAAGCAGTGGAAAAAACCCCAGATAGTAAACAACCGTTAGGCTGGGAATTAGTCATCTAAACGATTTTCAGATCAATATAACAAAATCAGGAGCCACTCAACAATAATTTACATAAGAAGTGACTATTATAACTGGCAGTCCTGAGAACCAGTTTGCCTGACCTTGATACGTAGATCATCTAGACCTACTCTGGAAATATGAGATGTACTGTAGTTGCAAATGTTTATTTACAGAAAAAGTGATTAAAGAAAGAAGAAAACGCTGTCAAAATAATCTCATCTGTGACTGATTAGTGGTGGCTGGGTGCTCCTGATTCCTCCATCTTGCTGTTGATTTCAGACCTGTGAGGCTGGGTACATCTATCTGCCTGTACACAGTACTTGGCAGAATGAAGCTGTACTTGGAGTAAGCTGGCTGGAAGTAGTAGGATATTAATGTTGCTTAGGGGTTGAGCCTGTCCTCATATATACAAGTTGTAGTAATGGAATCTGACCTTTTTATTACATCCTTGATAGAAAATCCCATTAGGTATTAATCGGCGGTATTAAATAAAGCATCATCAGTGAATGAAAGGGCAACCCTTGCCCATTAGATACTACACCATCATTGCCCAGCCTTGACTGGGCTGTGACATCTCTCACTGGGACAATGAAAGCTCTAATTTAAAATGCTGTTTTGAGAGGAAAGCATATTAATGATTGGAACTTGTGCTGATTGTTACCAGATTTTGTTCTAAAGGTTTTTCTTCTTCATTGTCTTTGTGCCTCAATCAGTACTGCCTGGTTGTAGGCCAAGGGAGACATGCGCGTACTGAAAAGCTGCTTAGCAGCCTCCCATACTTTTTCATTTTTCTTACAGGGAAGGTAACAAGGTGATACCTAGAAGAGATTCCTAAAAACAGCAGGCCAATATGTTAAAGGCCAGTGAATATTTTGGCTGCTAATTTTCTTGGCCAGCCTTCCAAGCCTTAATTATTTTTAGAGCATTTTCACCTTCCCTGTTATATCTGGGCATTCATCTGTTAGCAACATTTCCTGTGAGATTTTTGCTTTGACATTCATTGCTTGACAGTCCTTAGGAGGTGATATATGGCTTTTTAGTACACACACTCTCACTCTATTCACCCACTCACTCACTCTCTGTCCCTGTGTAGTGCAGTAAATCCATTAATGGATACAACATTATAATAGCATAAGACAAAGACAAAAGTCTTGAAGGAACCTGAGGAGGACCCTCCCTAAATGTAGTATCCACATGGTTTTGTTGAAGTCAATGGAATAATTGCATGGGAGTATAGAATGCAGAGACTAGTACATTATTTTCTCAATTATATGAAGTAAATCAGGTCATAGACATATATTCAAAGAGAGTTAGCCTCTAGTTTCTCAGTGATATAAAGAGAGTTAAAATATATCCCTACTACAGCTGCACTAAAATTGTCCGAGAATAATAATTATCTTAGCTCATTAAAGGCTTAAACTTGCAGGTCCTGACAATTCTGGTCTTAACCCCCAATGTACTTAAGTAATGAGCATTGCCTGACTCTGCATATTGCATATGGTCTTCAGATACCTGATGTTTCACAGTCATGGTGTTTGGCATATCAGATGACTGAAGGGAGTTGGTTTTGGAAGCAGAACTGGTTACAGCTAGAATGGGCTGGGAGGCTGACATCCAAATAGCATGGTTATAGCATTACAGCACCCAAATCTGTGTATACTGCACAGTAGACTTTGACCTGCTTTTTTTCCCTGCTAAGAAAATGGGTTTTTTTAGATACCTTTTCCACTCTGTCTGCAGTCTTCTGGTGCTGCATGCAAGTGCTGTAGCCACAGAAACACTTGCTAATGAGAGGGTCAGTTGCTGCTGCTGCAAGCGCACCTCCTCACACCCCTGCATTTAGGGGTTTCCTGCTGCACCTCTGAAGACTTTCTGCTGTGTTCTCTGCTGCTGTTTACAGAAGTGAAAATGCAGATGTTGGGTTTGGATGGCTTGGTTGGTACTAGTTTTCTTCTGTTTATTTTTGGCTTACTGGCTTGTGCCCAACAGCTACTGATTGTTGGGTACAAGGACTCTTGGCTTCAATCAAGTTTTGCAGATTTTGAAAACAATAGGTGCTTTGCTAAGCAAGATAGGGTTAAAATGGTCTGTGACATAGAATTAAGTAGGGACAATGCAATTTCATATGTAAGTAAAGGTGCCTCCTTCAATGTTTTTTGGTATGGAATACAAGATAAAAGATACCTTCTGGCTTAACTTCTTTAGTCTGTAAAATGATTGTCCTTTGTTGTGGTTGATGTCAGCAAACACACTTGCCTCCTTTTGGATAATTTATTTCTGATATTGTTCTTACAGAAGATGTACCATTATAGAAAAGTCTTGTAAAGGTCAGATAGTCTAAGAGTGGCTTTACTAAGGAATTCAGCAGTGAGCAGTTCTTTTGCCTTCTAAGTTTGTTAGTGAGAGGTCTGTGTGAGGAGCAGGTATCTCAAAGAATTTATAGAACGGTTCAGAAAGATTTTAATTTTTGTTATGCTCATATGGGTGATAGTTTTAAGATATACTTTTGCTCCCTCAAAATCTGCTTTTTGTATTTCACAGTTCTCTCAACCTAAACTCACTAATCCTCTAATCACCTTAAATTAGCTCTAAAAGTCTTGGTTTTCTACTAAACTCTTTTGATGCTTTCAAAGAGCATTCTAACAAGAGTGCACAAGGAATTGCACTCCTGTTTTGAAAGTCTGGCTGTGAAAATACATGTTTCCTGCAAACATCTGTTTTAACCACTAGACCGTCAGAACTGAATGCCTATTTCTGTCCTCTTAGGCGAGATTTATGTTATTCTCTCACTGAATGAACAGGTGAAACAGAATAGTGTAGTATTCAGGAACAATGACTACTATATAGTTAAATGTTTCTCTGGGCCTGCAGGCTAAGACCACTATCTAGAACTGAAAACAAAATGTATTACTTTTATGACTGTGGGCAAAACACCCTGAATCTTTTTCCATTCCTGTTTTCCCCATCATTTGTATTACACAGAAAATCAAGTGTCTGCTCTGATTCAGTCATAGTTGTTGGACATTTTCTGCACAACGTTATTTTCTGTTACTTAATTTCTTTTTTTTTTTAAAATACTGTGAATCTATACAAGGCTATATTTACTCTGTTTTGATGTAAGAATGCCACCATGTTACAAGATATAAAGCTGTCTTGTCATAGAGGAATTATTATGAATAGGTCTATTGAAGTCTCTTGGAGCACAGTGATAGCTAAGAGTTTTGTGGTCTGAAAATCCATTTATGATTTTTATGGCAGATAGTGCATGAACAGAGCAGGATTAGATACCTGGACCTGGGGCTTGTTTTTTGAGGAACTTCAGACTGAAGAAGACCCTGTGAGGCAAAGTAAAGTTGGGAGAGGTGAGCTCCTGAGATCTTCAGCCCACATGGACTGTAGGATCCTTACTCAGGTGCAGGGACTCACAGGTCCCTGCTCATTTTTTGCATTTTATAGAGCAGAAGGTATGTGCTAGTGACCACTGGAGAGACATCCCATCCCTTTATAATTTTTAAGGATCTTTCCTTACTTCAGGAATGGAGAAATCTTACAGTTAGTTGTAGACAGAGGCAAAGGTGTTAGAAAGTGTACCATGGTCATGCTAGGCCATAGGGTAGTGCTCAGAGAGTGGGACATCTTTTGTTTTGAATTCCACAGTAGTAGTTTTGTCTAATTGTTGTAGTATCACACACATCCAGATTGTGAAACCACTGGGGTACTGGTATATTCACTGCCATTGCTGTGCTGTACCCTCTTCTACTCTTTCTTCAAAGAGTAATTTAGAGCCAAACAAAATTCATTTAACGGCGAATGACTCAGCCTTGAATTTTCAGAAGAATTTAAAATCTTTTAGTTGAATTAGAAAATTACACTTTGAATTAGCTGAATTTGTCTTTCATGCTTTGTTTCAGAAGTATGCTTAGTTGGTTTCATTCTGAAATAAAATGTTTGTGTCTTGAATCTTGAATTTGATTTGGAAGAAACTTGTCACCAAGTTTGACTCTTGTTTTATAGACTGTTTAGATGGCAAATATATATTATCTGTTGGAAATGTAGCTGCTGTAGTAGCAAAAGTCATCCTCTGTGCTGAAGACTATATATTTAAATAGATAAAGCAGGGAAGCAAAGGACTCCCATCTATTTTACTGATGGTAAACTGAGGCTCAGAACTAGACCCATGTTCCAACCTGTTTCCAAAAAGGGATCAGTTTACCACTGTTGGTCTGTGAGGCAAGGAAAACAGATCAGTACTGAAAACTAAGGTATGAACTAAAGTACAGTACTATATTGCATTTTATGGTATTTTTAATGAAAGCTTAATGCTATGGTGGTTCACAGGAAATGTTGAGGGTTGAGAGTAAGCTGTAGACCAGAAAGGGTGGGAATCAGTATAGGTAAAGGAAAGCAGAATGTTGCAGTTGATTTATTAGAGGTATGGTTTTTTGCTCTAAATAAACATATCTCTACATGTAAAGGAGTAAAATTATGGTTTTTTTTCAAAATTAAGTCCTGTGAGATTCCCCTCAAATAATTGGATTGCATGGGAATAGTGTTGCATATAAAGAAGTTAACTTTTCAAATTTGCTGAATAGCTTAAGTGAATTTTATTTTTATTATTTCCTTAAAATGCTCATAGTCTGTGTGGGTGGATAACAGGAGAAAAAAAGGAGTTCAGGCAGCACTGAGACCTTGCTTTAGAAGTAAATTGCAGCCTGGAGGAGTTATGCTTTATGGTCAAATTTTAAAGCCTTTGATAATAAGAAAAGTAAAGAAAATGGTTTTTACATTGCTGCAGAATACATAAAGTTCTGTGTCTATAACCTGTCCTAGATTACTGTGGCATGTGCAGGATTTAAACATTCATAACAGCAACAGTCCTTTGGGAGTCTTGCTATTTGCTCAGAGGAAATCTCAGTACTTTTCATCAGAAAAGAATATGGTTCATGAACTGATCTCCTTTCTTCTGCTTTTGTTTTAATAGTCATCCTGGGAGTATACTCCGGTTAACCAAGGTTGTGCTGCTTACTTTAGTGGAGAACAGTGAGATGAGATTTAATGTAGTATGAAAGACGTTGAGCATGGGAGAAAAGGGAAAGAGGAGAGGAGAGGAAAAAGTTTATGCTCCCTCCTTGTCAGCATAATTTTGTCCCTGCAGTATCTTTTTTTTTCCTTTTTTTCCTGTGCACTAGGATGTAGAGCATGTGAGACAAGCATGTTGCTTAGCAACTGGAGGTGTACAACCTGTGCAGAGAAATAACAGCAGGGGAAGAGGAGGGAGCATGAATATATATGGCCCTTATTTCAGTTGCTCATTTTAGAAATGAGACAGGAAATCTTTTGCTGAGGCTCTTTTCTTCTGCATTTCTTTCCCCAAACAAGTGCCTTCTCTGCCTTTTTCACTGAGCAGGATGCACCCAGCTGTGTATTATTATAGTAAAGGAGTTTGGTCATCCAGAAATCATAAAAGTCTAGGATCCCCAGAGTGAATAAAATGCAAAAATGCACTGGAGGAAATTTTATATGCTGGAATGCAAAAGGTTAAGTTGCTTGGGCGAACTCTGCAAAGTCTGGAATGAATTGGGGTAATGGGGAAGAGATCCCTCCCATCAAGAAGTGGGATGATGTACTTTGGAACAAGTCCTTTTAATAGCTACAGTTATTAGAGGAGATGGATCTTGTTAACTAAGTCCAATATTAAGAGTCTGGTCTCAGGATCTGGCTTTCTTGAAATTATCTTCATCAATCTGTGCTGTTTTGTGTTAAGAACCAAGAGGAGGGATGGTGTATCACTCTGCCAGATTCTCTGGGCAGAGGAAAAACTTTGGCTCACCCCTTATGAATTTTAGGAGAAAAGCCAGGGGAGGTATCTGTTCCAGGCTTTTTATCATCAGGTGACTTTAACTGTAGAATCACATCTGAGACAAAAAAAACCAAACACAGACTTGAAGCAACAAATTCCACCTCCTTACAACTTTTTTCTACAGGTGCAAGCAGAAACACTAGATTGAAGTTGGCCTCTGATTTCACAGAATGCCATTACTGTATGAAAAACGCTGAAGAAATAGCTGTAAAATGGATTCTTATCAATTGGCTATGTGGGCAGTGCAGTCCATGAAGCACAACCCGTACAGTGCTGTATGAAATTCATGTCCATTTTTAAATGCATATGCTGAAATACAGGTCCTCTACCTCAATACACAGAAATGGGAGATGGAAGAAGAGGCTGCAAATAGTATTTGTATGCAAAACACTTACAGCCAGCAGAGCTTGTGATAGAGCACTGAGGAGATTAATAATTAGCTCTGGCTGTGCAGGTAGTGAACGTAAAGCAAGATGATGAAAAGCTGGGCATGAGCCGGCAATGTGCGCTCGCAGCCCATAAAGCCAGCCATGCCCTGGGCTGCATCCCCAGCAGCGTGGGCAGCAGGGCGAGGGAGGGGGTTCTGCCCCTCTGCCCCGCTCGGGTGAGACCCCCCTGCAGCGCTGCGTCCAGCTCTGGAGCCCCCAGCACAGACAGGACATGGACCTGCTGGAGCGGGGCCAGAGGAGGCCACGGAGGTGATCAGGGGCTGGAGCACCTCTGCTATGGAGACAGGCTGAGAGAGTTGGGGTTGTTCAGCCTGGAGAAGAGAAGGCTGAGGGGAGACCTTATTGCGGCCTTCCAGTGCTTAAAGGGGGACTGTAGGAAAGATGGGGACGATCTCTTTAGCAAGGCCTGTTGTGACAGGACAAGAGGTAACAGTTTTAAACTAAAGGAGGGGAGATTTAGAGTAGATACAAGGAAGAAATTTTTTACACTGAGGGTGGTGAGACCCTGGCCCAGGTTGCCCAGAGAGGTGGTCGATGCCCCATCCCTGGAAACATTCCAGGTCAGGTTGGACGGGGCTCTGAGCAACCTGGTCTGGTTGGGGATGTCACTGCTCACTGCAGGGGGTTGGACTAGATGGCCTCTGGAGGTCCCTTCTATCTGGGTTCTATGATTCTATGACCTAATGCTGAGATCAAAATAATTAACCAGCCCATGGCCCCATTACTTTCTTGCCTGCTAGAAAATGTCAGAATAAATACTTGTCTTTTTCTAGTGAGTCTGGAAAATATAACAAGTTTGCGCAATGCAAGATGACAGCGGTGTATGCTCCTGAGCTGAGGTACTCCAGCCTTGGCTCCCCAAAGTCCTTGCTGAACTCCACTGTTCAGGTGGAAACTGGGGAGGGGATGGTTCCTAAAGTAGATTCTTGTGGTGGCTTTGTAAATCAAATCTGAAGGGAACTGACACCAAAATATTACACTGAATATAGAGCAAAGTTGTAACTTACTAGTGTCAAGTATCTTGTACAGAGATCACTGCCAAGTAAGCGGCCAGATGAGTTTTTCTCCCACTTGATTCCTAAGATTTAGACCTACAAAAATAGGTAGATTCCCAGTTTTCCTTGATCCTAATAGAGGTTGGACACCTGTGTAATTCTGGTGATAGGAGCCAAAGAATCTTCTGCTGGCAGCTCTGCAAATGGTACGTGGAAACCTTACCTTTGTTATTGGTCACTGGGGCAATTTTGTGACTTTCAGTATTTTAATGCCCAGTTCTTACAGTTCCTTCTAAACTGTATATTCATTATGTGTATTGCATGGCTGCCAATGACTGTGGTTAAATGGACTCTGCCATTCAGGAAGAGTTGAGAGAGCCTTTCACACTGCGTCATTAAAATATATAGTGTAATCAGTGTTGCTGACTTGTACAGAAATGGCAAGAGCCTACAGTTCCAGAGCAACTGCAGAAGCCAGTGAGTTTCTAATTCTCTTTCATTCTTAGGAAGAGTTAGTCAGTAGTGGAGCAGCATAGCAGCAGCTGAGTGGAGACAAGCTAATGAAGATTGATGGCAAGTTGTATGTATGAAATGTTTGTATTGCTGTATGACATTAGGTGCAATGAAGCAGTGTCTATTGCACTGCAGGAGTACTGAAATCTATTTATCTATTTTAAAGGAATAGTCTTTGAATTATGAAGACAATCTGCATGTTGTTTTAAAGTCAGCCTCATGTGAAGAAAGCTCTGTGCTAGCTTTTGTGACAAGCTTAGAAGGGCTTCTAAACAGAGGCTAGTGCCTATGGTTGGGTGGATGACCCCAAATTGAGGCAAAATCCACACCAAAATATTTCAAAGAATATAATTTTGTACAAAGCTCCGCATCCTGAGAAGAAAACTGCTGGAGTTGCTTGCATTGTACTTTTTTACAGGGGAGGGAGGGGAGTGGAATTCCAACATTGTAAATAACATCTAACTATAGGGAAAGGAAGATTAGGATGATATTGTGCTGAACGCTAAATCTAGACTTTATTGAGGCAGCCCTACCTCTGCTTTGGTGCTAGATGACTGGACAAGGAAAAGGTGGGGTAGAAGAAACTCCTTCCACTTTTAAGACTTCGCTTTCTGGGAGGCCTGTAGAGGTGCACCAGAGCAGCATGCCAGCCAGATGTCAATACCAAGCCATTTTCCCCGCCTCTCTCTCTCTTTCAGTTTTTTCCTGTAGACTGAATTTTGAAACCCAATTGGCACCAGGAAATTGTCACGGATGGGAACCATTTGATTTGGGAATTGCTACAGGAAAAATACAAAGAAAATGGTATTTAGTTCTTTACTGGCATTTTTTTTGTATAATTTAAGGACTTAAAAGGAGACTACCATGTTTGTATGTTTGTGGCAGAGGTTCAAGAGGTGGAAAAGGACTTGTGATTACCAGCCATTTGATTTGCACATTTGGTTCATTGCCTGCCTTGGAGCTGTGAGCTGAGGCAATGTTAGAGCTTTGAAAAGCTGTAAGGAGTTTAACTACTGAGCGGAAGAAAGACTATTTGTACCTGACTATAATTTCTAGAGAGCTTTACCTGAATATTTTGCTTTGTCATTTGTGAGATTTTTTTTTTAATCCTGTTATCTCAACATAAGATCACTAAGCAGCATGCACATAAGGGCACAGTTATTAACTCTGAGCTGTCTAAAAGCTGTAATGTGATACAAAATTTCCTTAGTGTCTAATGTTGCAAATGTTAAGATATTTTTTCCAGATTTACATATAAACAATTTGGATTTAAATTCAAGCAGTGTATTTGCAGAAATAATTTCAGTAGATCAGCTTAATCCCCAGTATGTTCTGTTTAAGAAGATAGTTTTTTTAAAGTTGAAGCTGATGTTATTAAAAGATTTAGATGACTGATGTCATGCTCTGCTTTATCTAAACTGCCTTTTTCCTTTTAAATAATTAAGCATGGAAAATTTTTCTCAGAGAGCATACAGAATCTGATAATATCCAGATATATTTTATTTTTCTCTAGGTTCTAGAATTGTTTGCCTACAGTTAAATATTTTAACAGAGAGCACCACACTGATACTGTTTTATTTGTTTTTGTGGGTTTTTTTCCTCTTTTGACCTTGGCATGTCTGTAAGGTTTTCTGGCAATGTTGTTGAATTGCTTGGAGGCTAGTCTCAACGAAGAACCCCATGTATGTACAATGTCAGTTCCATGCCAGAAAGCTTGTAAGGTGAAGAACATTTACTGTATTTTGCTCTGAAAGACTTACTGAAAAATGTTCATTTGTGATAAGAACAAAAATTTCTGTTGCTGGGTTTTGGATTTTGTTTAGGTTTTTTAAAGAGGAAGGAGGAAATCTGTGGCAAAATGGGAACAGTGAGAGAAAAGATAAGTAAGGAAGTTTTTGAAATTACTCTCCAATGTATTTATGATTTACTTAGCCAAAGAGGGTATAAAACACAAAAGGCTTGTGATTAAAAATAAAAAAAAAGACAAAAAGAGATGCAGTAAGAAGCTGCCAGTGTTGTTATTTCAGATTAAGTTGACTGATCAAATAATGAGGGCTAAAAAGTGTCATCTGCTCTGTTCATAAACCTATCTTGGATTAATTAAATCTGTCATTTATTTAAATACATGTTATGTTGTCATATTAAGGTTTCTGCCTAAAACAAAAGAGATGTCAGGAAAAATAGAAGCATTTGGTTTAAAATCAAAGGCATGAAAATAAGCCATAAGTCAGTAGATTTTGTAAATTCTTCATGAAGGCTGCCTGTGATCTGTGATCATGTGGAATTTTTCATCCTCTGGAGATCAGTTATATGGGTAATATTCTTGTACTTAAGCTTTCTAGGAAATCTTTAGGAAATTTTAGTTTAGTTTAGATGAAGGTTCTGCTTATTAATGCTTGACTCCATGGCCTCAGTTCTGCTGAGCTTCTAATAAATAACCAAATTATTTTCCTTTCAACATCCAAACAAATTCTGATTATGTGAAAACCTTAATTTGTGATGAACTGTGTGGAGTTACGTCTTCATGAGCAAGACCACAAATGACAGTGAGAAAGAGTTTTGGGGTCTGAATTTTGCAGAGTTGGCGAGAACAGCAAACTGAACAGAAAGTATGTTTTTTTACAACATGCGCTTTTGCTGCCCTGGATACCAGCATATACAAACACAGTCTGTTTAATTGGTGTAATTCCAGGGCTATTGCTGAAGGAAGGGATACTCATGGCAATGTGCATATTAACAGGGAAACTCACAGCAAATATGATTTAAAGTCATCTTTATTGCATATTGCTTGGACATGCTGCTCATGTGCAGAGCAATGATGCGATGCAGATATCAACAGTTCAGTGTGTTTGGCGTAAGATTTGCAGCTGAAGCAGAAACCTATGCACTACAGGAAGGAAGGGAAGGTTCCTTTCAAACTGAGGCCCTGGGACCGGATCTGCAGGTGCCAGATGATGCTTTCTAAGGTTATTTTCCATTAAATTCATTCTACAGTCTAGTTACCACTGACTGCAATGGTAATGCACTTTGTAATGGGGAAAACTGGTTTGAAATGTATCATATAAATGGACCATATTCTGGTAGGGTAGTGCCTCAATCTGTGTAGCTGGGTAGCAAGACCTCCTCACTTGCTCCAAAACAGCTTAGTTGAGAACTGTATAATTAGGAACACCAGCCCAAAGTCTGAAAGCTTTAAATAAATTGTGAAATGTCAGGTGGAAACCTGTCCTGGTACATGCTTGAGAACACATCAGTCTTCACAATGAGAGTGGGTAACACCGGATCTCCATCCTTGGAGATTTTTGAAACTGGATAATACCACAGGCAACAAGCTAACTTTTCACTCAGCCCTGCCTTGAGAAGGTTGGACTAACTGTCCTTTAGAGGTCCTGTCCAGCCTAATTTTTTCTGTGATGCTATGATAGATTTCCGAGTATGCAGTGTGTTGCTATTATCCACAGTGGATCTTGGAAAGGATATGGGTCTTCTGTATTTGGAATTACGTGTCCATTCACTTCAGTCCTGTACTAGTGTACTGCAAGAATTTCTGTACAGGAGAACACAATGGGTAATTATTGTGATCTTAGTCTTATGTTCTGAAAGTATTGAGTTGATGTTTTCAAAAACATAGGGAAATATTGTTGAAACAAATGAATTTTAACAAGTATAAAAACATTAGTGGAATTTGGACAGTGTCCGAAGAGTCATGTAGCTGCAGTGACATCCTTTATGTACCCTCACATCAGGTCACTATAAGCTGAGTGTTTTACATAAAAAATTACTACATGCTATGTGAAATAGCATGAGTGAACCAAGGAAGTCTCAGGCTTCCCCGTTAGACTTGCTTGTTTTGTGTTTTGTTAGGAGTTTAAAATTTTCAGATTTTAATAAGGTTCATGAAATTTTCAGAGTGATCTATGCTTTTCTGTATATGAATGTTAACTTCAAACCTGAGTTTTACTTCAAATGGAGTGAAATTAGTGGAGTTTTATGGATTCAGCATAAAACATAGTGTCCAGTGGTTGTTTCTACTTTCTCAGTGTCAAGCTCAACAAGTAAGAATCTCTGACGAGAAGCAAAAAGAATTTCTGAAGAGAAGTGTGATCCTAAGTCCTCACGACCACACTTTAATGAGAAGAGGGAGGTGCTTTAAAGAAACAGTAAAAAAAATGTTTATGTAAGCAAAACTAATTGCCATTGCTTAGCTTTAGTGATGGCCGTATTTCATATTTGCTCTCAGAAATTCATATAAAACACCCATTAATTTGGATAGAAAGCTTGCTTATATATCTAGATTTAAAAGCTGATCCTTAAGCACCTCAGTAGTTTTGACCTTTCTCAGAAAATTGTTTTTATCTTTCATATTTGTATTGGACATTGCTCAACTTTATAAATATGCAATGCAACACAGCAAAGCACTGTTATCTATCTGAATAACTGCAGCTCCACTAGGAAAAAAGACTACCTAATTTAGATGAAAAACAGGTGACAGTTTTTGACAGAGAGGAAGATAGAGCCAAGATAATCAGAGTGGCTGCTCACTGATGTATTAGAGCTACTACAGCATCTTGTTTGAACACTGGGTAAGCTTCTGTAGAAATCGATAAAGCAATTTAATTGATTTACATGCATCCATTGCTACTACAAAAATACTGTTGAATAGATGCATAGAAAAAAATGCTTAGTTTTGTCTAAAACAGCAGTCCACTCTGCTGTCTAAATGGATTATGACTTTCATCTTGTGGACCTGAGAAAGATTGCAGTGAAATGTTATTGGGGAAAGTATCTTCATAGCTCTCAAATTCTGAAGTCCAGCTGTACTGCTGGAACTGATTACAATACCTTACTCAGCAGGTATCAACTCCAGCCTCTTATCTTTGATCCAAGGCAGAAAGGACTGGGGGGAACTATTACATGACTGATTGAGATTCCAGAAAATATCTGATGGTCAAAGCACAATTCTCTGTTCCCCACAAGAGCATGGAATGAATGCAACTGCGTATAGTAACCGTCTGTAGCAGGCTGGGAGAAATTATGAGGAAATGGAAATTCTTCACCCTTTGGACTTTTTGTAAACTCCAGGAAAAAATTGGTGGGAGCATATACTCTAAGGAACCTTTTGTAGTGTTTGGTTTTCAACTCCAGCTCATTCCCAAGACCTCAAATTTGTCCCAGCTGCAAAGTTCATATGACATGATTATTAGCTTGATTGGTAGGCATAACAAGATGACTCTATGACAAATTAATGGAGTAAATTATGGTGCTGCAGGGGCTAGTTTAACATACTTAGTGGGAAATGGATTCACTCAGCATCTGGAGAGGACTATGATGTTAAAAGATCGATACTTTCCTTAAATGCCTACTCCTCGACCCCCCAAATCCATCTTAACTTAAATCCTATTGGGACCCATAATACATTTTAAAATAATAAATTCCAGGTATCCCTCATTTTTCATTAGGAAGGGTGAGCATGGAAAGGAATACCTTGGCCCTTTGTCTGCTCACTGCAGTTTGAGGAAAGGGATTTTTCAGCCCTGTCCTTCAGGCAGTGACATGTTGTGGTGACCATGATCTGAGAAGGGAGTCACAAAGCATAACATGATCCTCAGGGAAGTTGATGCCTGTGAAGTACTGGCCTTAGTTTGCAATTTTGCAGTGGTGAGAGGGAATTGGTGGAACTGTTGCACTATAAATCTTGTTTATGGGCAAAC
>VZTV01063555.1:0-46954 GCA_013400875.1 Anhinga rufa
GATACAAGAATAGAGAAAACCAGAAGTTTTTCAGTGGAGAACACTAAACAGAGAGTCTTACTGTTAGGTGGATTGCAGCCTTCTCTGTTACCAGAAGGTCAGGAGTGAACATGTCCACGTCCCTAAGCACAATTCCCTCACCTTCCCCAGTCTGTACATGATTGGAGTGCCTGCTCCTCATCTTCTTGCCCACAGGGATGCCAACTGCATCAGAAAGCCCAAGTTCCATGGTCTAAGGATTTACCCATTCCCTTCACTAGCATTGAAGGTGCTGGCTTTGGTAGTTCACTCTGTGTTGCTTCCTCCAAGACCCTGCTAAGGTAGCATCAGTGGAGACAGTTGTCCTTCACCTGGCCTAAACATGTACACACACACTAACAACAGGCATTGGCAGGTGCTTCTGTAAGGTGGTTCTGACCTAAGGGACACAACACCAGCACTGTCTCAAGCTTTGTAACAAAGCAGAAAAAAATGCAGTAGAATTGGTTTAAAAGAACAGAAAAGAATAAAAAAGGCAGTTCTCTGCTATTACAGCACACTGGACACTGAACATCAATTCCAGTCTAAAGTCTGTCAAATGATGAAGCACAGATAATGCATTTGGAGATTTCAGTTTAACTTCTGACCCAGACCTCCCTGAGGACAGTGGGAATCCCTCTGGGTTTGATAAGTGCAGTAGAGGCTCTTTGCTCAAGGACAGGTAAACACATAGTCATTAACAGGTTGTAAAGGAGAACTGAGCTTATGCAAGGACTTGTTTTCTCAGATTCATCCTGCACTATCAGCTTGAACACATCTGTGAAGATCCCCTGGGGGTCCTGCAATTTTCCCTCTTTGGCTTGCTTTCGGGATTTGTTTTAGCAAGTTCCCTGTCCACAGAGAGGTGTGACAGAGTGATGCTTGAAAACCTGGTTCTGTTCACTCTGTCTGTGTCACAGTAGATCTAGTTTGTTTACCAGGAATCCCCAATGTTATGACCTGAGGAATGAAGGGGACACAGACTTTATCTGTAGAAGGTATTTTAAAAACTTGGCATTGTTGCCACAAATAATGACAGGATGGAAAATCCTGATTCACAAGTCAGGATACAAAGGTTTGTTGGGCAGAGACAATTACGTAATCCGTGCTGTGGAACACCAAGCCCACTAGCATCCTAAGCTTGCTTATATGCAGAAGCGATGGTGATGGTAAACATGATATAGTTCTATGTCTATGACAAAACTAATAGATTTTTCTATGAACCTGGTCCAAATGCTATTGGAGTCCCCAGTAAAAAAAAAAACAAACAAACCAAAACAACCAAACAACAAAATGAAAGGTGCTTTTCTGTGCTTGCATACTGAAGGAGATGAATAATGGTTTTGCTTTCAAACACAAGAATCTCAGGGTGTATCCAGACACATCCAGCACATGACTACACAGCTGATGCATACATTTCTCCTTTTTCCACTCTCACCAAAAGGTTCATCAAAGCTGTGGAGATATTTGATATTCCTGGTGAGACGAGGTCAGTGCTCCTCTCTTGAAGCTGAATCATATGAAGTGGAAGCTGAAAGGGGACACAAGGCATGGGAGAGAATAGGTACAATTTTTAGCATAGGGACATTCTTCAGTAGCCCTGGCATTTACTGGAAATCTGCAAGGAGAAGTGTCTGTTGGGGTCAGGATTCATGAAGTAATATACAGAAGAGATACAGAGGTCTGCAAATAGCAGGCTCCCCTACAGTCATGTCATTGACACCTGTTTCCATTTGGACTTCATTGTACTTGTCTGCCAATATTTCACACTTACTATTTTTTCCTCTGGTCTTTTAGGAGGGTAACACAGATGGTGACTTCTTTTGTGTGTCTTGTCATTTACACTTGTTTCTAGTGACCATCTGACTGCTTTCATTGTGGTTCTGTGCTTTTCAGAGCGCTATTGATTATATACTGCACTTTGTGGGAATCCAGTATATAGGGACAGCTTTTTAAGCCACCATGGGCTCCAGGTATCTATTTTTACCAACCTGAGCAATTGTTGCTTAGAAAAAGAGACCCCGACTTCCCAGGCCATGTGTGGCTGACCTCAGTTAGTCCGAACTCCTTTGACCTCAGCGCAGCTTAAGCGATGTGACAGCCGAGTCAGCCCCTTTAATTCCAGTCTTTGTGAGGCTCATGTGATAATCATGCACTTGCTCTGTCAGAGGAGCCAGCAAAGAGCGATTCTGTCTGTACTTGCTCCCTGCAGCAGACCTCTTTCTTGCCTTCTCTCTTCCACCAAATTCCTTTCATTTTGTTGGTCCTGTTCAGGAACAAAGAGGACTTTGTTGCATTGCCTTTGCGGTTTATTTTCCTGAGCCTTGGAAGATAGCAGACTTTTGCCACTGTTTTATCCAACCCTTTATCACATGCACAATACACTGAATGCTTGAAGGAGGCTAGTGTGTGTTAGCCTAACTCTGCTTTTTTTTTTTTTCAGGTTGGAAGCCAAGGCTGACTTCTGGATGCCAAGTTAGAAATAATTACCAGAGGAAAAACTCAGGGAGGAGTCCGTCCACACAGCTGCCGTAAAGGCTCCAGTCAGAGGAACTACGATCATCGGTAGATTTCATCTTGTTTTTCATGTTCTCTGGTCTTACCAGGTCCCAGTGTCTACGCAGACATGTTTGTTTACAGATGTAGAACACATCGTGATCAAAAGATTGTTGGGCATGTGTTCAAAAAGGGGTAAAAATGCATTGACTGGCCGCTACAGCTGCTAATACTTAGCATCTTTTATCTGAGCCTGTAAAAGTGTTTTCACATGATAAACTGCTACAGTCTTCACAGATGTGGAAAGACAGTTGCAGAAGAGTTAGATGACAGACTCTGGTTTATAGACTTTACCATAAAAGACTACTCCAAATCTCAGGGCAAGTCAGTAGTGTGGAGAAGACTAAAAAGAGCAGCTGACTCTAATGCTTTGCCCTAACCACTGTCCCAGCTGCCCTTCGCATGACCTGCCACTCTACCTATTCCCAACACAAAGCTCCCAAAATGTTTTCTTTATTTAATGCATCAAAACATCTTTTTTAAATTATGGAAAATGTAGCCATTACTCAAGGCTGCCCTTGAGTGATAGCTTTATCTATTTTGTCTATTGCCAGAAGGACACACTGTGGTCCTGGAGAGTCTCTGGGCAAGGTAATAACAGAGAGTTGCTTCATCAAAGCTCTTCCCATGAGGGACGAGATCTATAATCTTTGTTTTTAGTGGAACAGGCTAACATCTCCGAAGGCGTAGTAGGCGTCAAAATACAGTGCTTCTGAGCTCTGTATACAAAAGGTCAGGCAGTGTTTAATCCTGGGGGTGACCTCATGGACCTCGAGGGAATTTCATCAAGGATGTAGTTAGTCTGTATTTTGCAATAATCTCTAGGAAATAAGCTTGGCATTTCAGAGATAAAATTCACAAGCAGTACCATTCCAGTCACCCAACGTGCTTTGTAAATGGGATTTCTGTGACTGTTTATTCCTAAAAAAGTCTCGTGTTCAAAACTGAAACTTTCAGCCCTTACTCGGGCAAAAATTGCACAGAAACCAGTAGGAATAGTGCCTAGAGCAGAGTGAAATAAAAGCTGGAGGATCTGGTGCTGTGTTATTTGGCTCATGCTGCAAAACTTCAACAAATTTGTCTCTAGCAAGCAAAGTGAACAGTTTTGACAGCTTTTATTATATTGAATTACAATGACAAATAGGGGCATTGATTTGTAGAATGTTTGAAAGTGTGATAAACACAGTCCTAATGAGAAAGATGTTTCTTTTTCTTTGACAGAACACCACTGTATTTTCTCATGCATATGCCAGGTGCACCAACAAAAATAAAAGACCTGGTTATTTGAGGCAAAATTCCTGAAATATTATTCTCTAAACCTCTAAGCTTTCACTTATTACATTTTATTCCCAGAAGTATTTGATGATTTTATTGTGCACAAAAACTGTAACAGTAATAAAAGAAAGTAAAATCATTAGTGTAAACATAGAGTACCTCAGTGTTTTCCTATGAATTCAAGTATGAAGTTAAAGTCAAACATGCCCTTCAAAATCTTAATTTTTAAAAATCCGATTGTGCAGAGGATAAACGGTGCTCATAGTAAGGGGATTGCTCTTATATCCCTTATGCAGTTATAGCCCTTGGGTTGTTTAACTCCAGTTTCACCCACCATGGCGCTTTTTGAACTTTGAAGCCTACAGTGAGTAACGTACTATAGAAGAAAATAATTTTACATCCACATTCACATAACAGTTGTAGCAGGCTCTTAGGAGAATAACCTGTTTGGAAAGCAGCTTGTATGTTATGGGTGCTGCCATAAATAGCAACAATAGCAAGATAATTTTGCTTATCCACCAGTAACACTTACAAGTGAAGGCATTTTGCCACAGCTGTTAGGGATTCAATCACTTCTAACAAGGTGTTCAGTCCAGGAGGTTGGCATTTTGCATGAGTGTTGATTTCCCTGAAAACTGCTTCTGTCTGTTGTATTTCTAAACTTGCATCTCTCTGTATGTAATCTAATACCTTCTTTAAACGTGAAGAGTTGTACTGAGCCTGTGCAGATTCATTTTGTTATGCCAGTTCCCATACACAGACCCATATATTTTGTCACCTGCTTTACTTTTGAAATGGCATTAAAATGGAACCGGGCGGTTATTGCTATTTGCACAAGTGTACTCATGCATCCAAGGCCTCCCCACAGATAACACATGCATATGCATGCCCTTCACACACACACGCATGTCCCCGCGAGAACACGGGCTCCTTTGGCGTTGTGAACTTGCTTATTTCTAATTTTCTGGAGAATTTTCAGGAGACTTAGCTCAGCTGTGTCTCTGCTGGGTGAGCCTTTTCACTTACTTCTTACTTTTCACTTGCCCATTTCTCTTTGTCCTCCTGGCATGCCTTCCTCAAACACTGTTGCAGCCTACTGAGATCAAGCCCGTGAGCCGCCTGGGGCAGGGATGCTTCTCCTAGTGCATCCTGACAGCGTTGCCTGTTCTCTGCAAGTGCATCAGCCTGGGAACTTGCTTTGTGTGTGTGGATGCAGTGGGGTGCAGGACCAGATGAGAGGGAGATGCCAAGAAAGCCACAGGAGCAGAATACATATGGAAATGGAGCAAGAGATGACAAATATATATTCCTAGTTTAGGTGGGTGCACAAGAAACAGCTGCCGCTCGGGCAGCCTCAGCTCATCCAAACCGTGCTGAGAAGAGGCACAGCTAAAGGAATTTTTTATGTGTTGTCACATCCTCAAGGCTTGTTTTTCAGAGCACAGAAAGGCTTTTTATTGTCTTGGAAGCCACCTCCTGCACATTTACAACTTTTAAATCAGCCTTACTTGGATTCAGCGGAATTAGGGATAGGGAAATCCTATTAGGTCCCGTTATCATTTGAGCTACCAAAGCAGTATTATTCTATATGTTAATTTGTCAAGCACTCTGTTCATGTTTAAATAACTCAGTGTAATAACCATGTAATTATTGTCTATGTCTCTTAATACATATTCATGTGTTTGAAAAAAAGATTTTTAATATTTTTCTTAGATTTTAAACACCTTCCTGCCTCTTTTTAACACTTTCAACCACTCTTTCTCTTCAAGAAGATGATGTTAATTTTGTAGATGAGGCAGTGGAGGGAGGGTGAATCTACACTGACTGCTTGTGCCCTATTTCCTTTTACCAGATTTCTTTTAGATTCCCTTTTGAATTAACTGATTCCCTTAAAACCAAAATACAAGGGGACAGTTTGATTCTGGAACCTCTCCAGAAGCACGATGAGGAAGGAAACGCCAAGTTTGACTCCTTGAACCCAACATAGAGTATCCTCAGCTCAAAGTGATATTTGAGAGAGTACACGTCCTCCCATGAGCTCCAGCCCTTGGAGCTGCAGGAGAGGTGGGAATCAGCTAGCATGACAGGCAGAGGTGCAGTTTCTTTTGCTGAGATGGCGTTACCCCAATGCAATAGTGGAGTGCTACTCCTGCTGTACTCCTGTCCAGCGGCCTGCTCTCTCGGCTCACACCCCCACCTTGCCAGGGGACCCCTTCCTCCTGCTCTCCGCCTGCCAGCCATCTCCATCCAGGCACACCCTGGCAGCCCTCTCACTCCATGGCCAGGGTTTCTGCAGAGCCTCATGCTCTGGCACTGCGTGGGGCAGCGCTGGGGTGTTGAGGCTGGGGGCAGCACTGCTGGGTTCCCAGAACAGCAAGGCTGTGCATTCCCTCTGTTTCTGCCCTGGCCATGCTCAGGCCTGTCCCCATGACAGACCTGAAATACAGGGGTGTATGCCCAAAAGTAAGGAGCCTTCTCATCAGGGTGTTTGCCTGGTATAGGAAAGACACCTGAGGCCAGTGAAGATGCTGGCCTGATTCCAAGAAACAACTGACTGGAGACCTTTTACTCCTGGGTGAGAAAGAAGATGCTGCTCTGAAAGCAGAAAGGAAGTGCCTAGGAGAAGGACTGACAGCTCTCTGACACCATGGTGACCCCTCTGCATCCCCTCATGTTCTCACCAGTGTCCTGAGTGCTCCAGACAGTGAAGCCCTTCTCCAGCTCCTGCCTTAGCTGCAGGGGAGCAGCAGCTGAGGCACCAGCAATGCAGACTGACCCTGTAGACCTCATCGGGACACAGCTATGGAGGAGCTGATGAGCAAGTCTGCTTTCATTTATTTCATGCTTACTACTTAGGCTTTTCTATGCAAAATACTGTATTTTGATAGTGTAGGCAGTGTGCAATAGCACCGTGCTATAGGGATATCCAGGGCCTGTTGTATACGAGTCAGACCTCTCTGCAGAGTGGTGGGTGGGCAGGTCTCTTTACAGAGATGGTTAAAAAAGGAGCGGGAAGATGGGAAACACTTCAAATAAGTGGATGAGTAGGTAGGAAAGAAGAAAGTGGGGGAGCAATAGCCATGGCAATAGCCATGACTTAGAGATCTGGAGACATATGAGTATACTTGGTAGCCTTGGGGCTACCTCCCTGATCTGGAGAGGGGCTGAAGCTCCTGGTGGCTGGAACAGAAGTGGAAAGAAGTGGAAAGTCACACATCCTGTGTGACTGGCAGCGGTGCTGTAAGGGGACATTGCCTGTGAGGAGTATATGGGGAGAGGTGGGGAACAGACACTGCCAGAAGAGGTTTATTGGTTACCCGGTTTATGGGTGGCTTATTGGTGAACTGGCATCGGTTATGCAAGAGGCAGCAATGAATTGTCCAGCCTGTCTCCCCAGGTTTGTCATCCTGAGGTCAACTAGCTGAACACATGCTCTGTTGAGTCGGACCCATGCTTGTCTCAATATGGTGCCTGAATCGCTGTAGGAGGTGGTAAGCAGAGTTTGCCCAGCTGCCAAAAAGAGTTCGGTTGCCAATAACTGAGGTGGGAAGAGAACCCCAGCTCCCGTGGCACAGAACAGTTTCAGATAGCTACTCTTTTGCAGTTGTCTGGTGTAGCTGGTGGTTCTCCCTGAGCCTTCTGCTTAGGGCTCAGAAAAGCGAAGAGTGGCAATCTCTTCGGCTGAGGTATTTGTGAAGGATATTAAGGAGTTTCCTGAATTTGCCTGGATATCTGGAGAGTGCACACTAGGCAAGCACCTGTACAAGCCTTCTGGTATTTTCAGTGCAGATATTTCATGAGACTACAAACTGGCTAATCTCACAGACCTCTATCAGAATCATGCCCATGGTGGTAATAGCCAGCCTTCAACTGGTTGCCAGCAAATGTTGAGAACTGGGAGTGGTAGAACTCTCTAAGGTAATGGCAAAAGTTTTTTTCTCTCACTATGGGTTTCTAGAAGGGGAACTGCTGATACAGAGAGCCTTGAAGCTGTTTTGATATATCCAGAAGTGTTGCCTCCATTGAGGGCAATGCTAGGTGCACAGCACAATCTAGTCTTCCAGTGGTAAATGATTTATAGATCCAGCATCTCCTCTGAGCATGAAGAGACTGACATAGAGAGCAGATGATGCTGTGTCCCATGTCAGTGCCATCAACCTGAGACAGCTGCCCCTATCTTTGGCATCAGTCTTGTCTATGCTTTGGAGGTCCTTGAGGAACAAGGATGCCCATCTGAGACAATGCCTCAAGCAAATGAGCTTTTTTTTGAAGAAGAAGGCAGATCTATTGATAGGTATGAAATAGCAGCAAGGGCTGTAGGGATGAGCACAAGCCATTTGTTCAGTAGTGGTGAAACAAATGGCAGCAGTGGTGATCATGCTGCTGCCTGCATGTTGGACAATGGCTACCAGAAAGCTTAGAGCACCGACTGCTTTTAACGTGCTTGCTAGTGCTGTGGGGCAAACAGGGGTTGAGCATGATGTGTAGGTCAAATTGGAGCTGTGCATGGGTACGTTCAGAAGCCCATGGATAGGTATGCGGCTGGGGGTCACTCCATTTGCTGTTTGGTGCAAGTAAACCTGGCCAGTGAGACATGGGCTCTCTGCATTTGTTGTCCCAGATATTTGTGATGATGCAGAGTGAGACACTGAGAGAAGAATAACTTCCCTGTTATGTTAACAGGGAATGGATTTGGACTTCCTAAGTCCCAGTGTCTCTGTTACTCCCTACTGCAACTCCAGCACTTGGATCTGTTTCTCATATTATACATTACTTTCCTTTGGGGAATCCCTCTTTCTCTGCATAAGAAACATGAAGCACAAGCTGTAACAGGCTCTGTTAAATTATCCAAGAGATGTTGTGCTGGAGAGCATCCCTGGAAGTCATCCCCTCACTCTGAGGCAAGATCACACTTAGCTAAATGGTCCCTGGGAGAAATTCCTGTAACTCTTCCTCGATACCTCCAGTGATGCAGCATCAGCTACAGACAGAGGCTGCAGTGCTTCACTCTCCTTGCACTTAATTTATTTTTTTCCTCCTGACCTCAATGTTATCTTTGCTGCAAGTCAAGCTTGCACTTTCCTGTCCAACTCTTTCTGCATACGGCAAAACTTTCTTTTGGTAACAGCCTCTCCTTCATATTGGAGAACTCTTTGGAGACCTCTTTCTCTCTATCAAGGCTTCTCTTTCCCAAAGCACTTAATCTTCCTGCTGTGCTCCACCGGCCTCTCTCTGGCTTCCCTGCACTGCTCTTCTGGTGTGAGCTTTGTGTCCCTGTTGACCTTGTTGGCAATTTAGGTCTAACATTCAATGTGTAACACAAACCTAGCAGTGAGGCGACTTACTCCAGAGACCAGGACCCTGGCTGAATTCTAGCATGTGGTTCTCCTAAAAGATAATAACTCTATGAGGATTTGGTGACCCCTCTGTAAGTCCTGGGGAGGAGAGTGCTGGCCAAGGCCTGGGGAGTTCTTCTGTGGCATGTTGGCCCTCCCTGCTCCATCTGCTTTCTATTGCGCTTGAAAAGGAAATGAACTGAGTTAAATGATTTCAAAGTGACATTCCCCTCACTGCACTCTAATTCCATAATTGCCAGCTCCATGCAGTTCCCAGTACTAAAATGTTTAAAATAATAGCCTTAGAAAAGAGCCAAAGCTTCGAAAGGGCCATACACCACCTCTGCTGGAGCAGTAAAATGGTGGCAGAATAATTTCCATATGCAGTGGATGGGTGTTTGGTTATTTGGGGGTCAAGTATAGTTTCTTCCTTTGCCAGGAATTTCTCTAAGCCAGGAGTCAAAATTACTTTTTTCCTTTGTGAAATCTTTTTAAATGTTGTGTTGACTGATATATCAACCGTGGTTTGGTCTCCAGTTGACCGCTCAAACTTGCTGGTGCAAATATTTGAACAGATGAAAGAAACTTTCTTTTTTTTTAACATGGACTATTCTGTATCTCCATGCAGATAGAGGGGTGAAATAAATTTTTACTCTCAGCCCTTTGATCCAATTCATTTCCCATATGCAGTTCTGTAAATGCCTCTGTGGCAACGATAGCAGCAGCTTGGTTTAGTCTGACATCCATTAACTACATCTTCAGTGTGATGCAACATCTGGGACAAGAAAGACAATTCTCAGCCAGCTGCCAGCGGGCAGCCACCAAGATCTGTTGGCCAGTGGTAGTTTGTAGACCACAGCTCAGGAACTGCTGGCTTAGAGACTTCAGCATGCAAACCTGTGAGACTAATTGTGATTTAACTAAAGCATTAGCTGGTTTGTACTGCATTCATTCTCTAACACTATCTCCATTTGCTCCATGCACACCTCATGTTTTCCCTCCTATTTTTGGTCAGATGTTTTTATTTCTCGAAATCTACCTCTGATACAGTTCTGCACTTCTGGCATAACGTATCTACCAGCATGGTTGGCTTTGCTGTGTAGTATCGAGTCCACTTCTAGAACTCATCAGGTTATTGTAAAAACTGTTATATGTATTCCATTAAATGAATATTTTATATGTATATCTTTCAATGCCTTTAAACAACACTTCTGTTGGTTTTGACAGAGATAATTCAGCTTTTTTCTTAAAGTAGAAAATAACCAGAATAAAAATAGCAAGCGATCTCTCCAGCAACGAGCAGTCAGAATTTGTGTTCTCAGTGTGCACGGCTCTGAAGATGTGATGATTCCATTCAGCTGAGCATCAAAAAGATCAAAAGGCTTTACTGAAGTGTAACTGTCACTTTGATCAGAAAGCTGTATTGGAAACTTAATGAAAATTAGTGGCTGCTTTTGACAGTCATGTTTCTTCCTATTTCTAGTTGTGGTGTTAATACTATGGGAAAATAACCTGACCCTGTTGAGTCCAGACACTGTGGTTGGGTTTTGGGTGAGAAATTAGATCAGGCTTTCCTTTTTTTTCAGTAAATATAGTTGCCTTGAATTTTTGGCTCCATCCAGCTGATTTCTGAAGTTGGATTTTTTTTTTCTTTTTGTTCTGATCGCAAGTTATTTCATTCATTCCAGATTTTCCAGCTTTCTCAATAACTCCTGAAGTGGATGGTATTTCCAGCTCTGGGCAGGAGAAATGGTCTGATAGCTGAGGCCCTAGACTGAGACTTCAAAAGTTTTGGTAGAATTGTGTTGAAAAAGCTGTCCATATTTTGTGGGAGAGTTCAATGACTTGAAGTTTTGTTTTGTTGCAATTCCATTGTGCTTGACTTTACATAAATCACTGTGGAGGCTAAAGAAGACTGTAGGATGGACATAGTTCAGGAGGTTGACTGCTGGGGTGGTGGCAGGGAATGAGTCAGGAATGAACAGTGCAGGTCACTCCACGGGAAGCTTTTTGACTGACCCTTCCTTTGCATTCCCTCATTCAGGTGGTGACTGAATACGGCTTTGAAGTGATTTGCCCCCAGCTAAATATAAACAGCTGGGGGCAAATCAACCTGTTTTTCTCAGCTTGGTTCTGAAGTTTTCTAGAAAACTCTTGGTTCAGTGTATTCTGCATTCTTTCTTGGACTGGGATCTTAGTTTCTCTGGAAAAAAAGGATTTTTGTTGTTTTGCTTTTGTGTTTTTATTTGCTTAACTACCTCCTTAAAAAAGTCTCAAATTTAAAGTTGGGGCATTAATTTCCTTAAGTCTTTTCTTTTACTTTGTGGTCTAATCCTTAGAGCATTAGCATATTGCACACAATCAGATGGTGATCTCAACTTTTTAAAAAATAAGACCTATGAGTTAGTCCCAATGCGGTACGCTAAATAAATGCCTGCAGATGAGGCACTACAAAGGGCCTTGTCTCTCTCCCTACCCAGCTTCTACAAACACCAGATATAGTCATGTCCAGAGGTTAAACTGACTAGATTTGGGACAAATTAACATATTGAATTTGGAAGCCCAGCTCTGAACTTTATAGAGTTCAAAGTGTTTATTGCACACTAGATCTGAAGCCTGATGGTGACCAGACCACCATCATTGTAATTCTGCTGTTCCAGACATGTGGACCGTCTTCAGAGCTGATGGTGGAAACCAGGCAGTAATGTTCTTACACACCTGCCCCACTCTTGGAAGTGATGGTGTAAAGGAACAACCCCCCTTGGAAAGAAGAGGCATTGTCTATGTTTAATTAGCATGAATCTAAACTCCTTTTTGATCAAGCATTGCTTATGTAGCATTTGATATTTTAATATTTAACCTAAGCTTAAAGACAGGCTATCTTGGCCATCGGTGTTATCCATTTAATCAAGTACAAGCGTTCCTTTTGGAAGAAAATAAAGGAGAGTTGGCAAGAGAAAATAGCCTTGAGTTGTCCCTAGGTGACACGGGACCATACATGGATGAAAAGGGTTAGGGTACTTCATCCGTGAAGATCACCAGAGACCACCAAGGACCCCCGAAGAATGGAAGACATGCACAGAAGGATCTGAAGTGGAGCCAAGAGGAGTGACTTAATGCCATTACGCAACCTATGTAGATTAGAATAAATATGTATTAGATAGGCAGAATATGTATGAATTTATTGTAGAAATATAACGAAGGAGCCAGCTTCAGTGTGCTTGATTTGTGGGAAACCACCGAGCACCCAGGCTTGCGCAACCCTGAAATAAATAAGCAATGTCTCTCCTGAGTGTGTGATTATTGACTCATTGCACACCGGGCGATGAATCTGCTTTTCGAACAACAATGGCAGCAGTACTCATCCTCAGTTTCTGTTTTTTCCACAGAAATCAGCTGGCAGTTTTGCTGGTGTTGGCTCTCTTTTGATGCAGAGAGCCGTCTTCCTTGCCCACAGCTTGAGCCATCCCCAGCTCCTCTGCAGAGCCAGCAGCTTCGTAGGGGAACGTCCCTGTTTTTTTCCAGAAAGTGACCACTTCCAACAATGGTCGGTGCCAGCTTGCTCAGAAAAATTAAGCGGGTGGTTAAAGATTAGCTTGTGGCCTGAAGGCTATGGCCTTTTGAAAGAATCTTGTTTAAAAAAAAACAAACAGAAAAAACCCAAACCGGAGGAGCTGTTTTGAGTTCTCTTCAGTAAAAAGGGCAGCTGATAGCGGAATGGCGCTTTTCTTCGGTGACACCTTGTGTCCCTTGCAATGAATATATCTAAATTCTTGTTTCCTGAACCCTGGAGAGGAGTCAAGCATCCAAAGAGTTTCTTTGCTCGTGGGTCCAAGGCTTCTGCGTTCAGGGCGCTGGGCAGACAGTTTGTCTCCGCTTTCCTCAGGAGCGTATTGCCAGAGCTTGCCTGGCTGCTTCTGACAGCCAGTATTTCCCACTGCAGAGCAGGCTGCTGCCTCCTCCCTGGGTCTATCAGCTGCCTGGAAAGCCCAGCAGACAGCTTGGACCCTGCCATTCCCAAACCATATGCACTAGCCTGTGCGCAATGTGGGCCGTAATCCCAGATTTCGTTAAACAAAAGAGAACATAGATGTTCCTGCATTTAGCCTGGGCAGCTGTCAGCCATGCTCCCCATGGCCCCGGTGAGGCTGTGCAACCGCCTGGCCTCCACCATCGCAGCAGCGGGTATGAGCCATGAAGTTTTCCTCCTAATTCCTAGGTTGCTTTATGCCCTGAAGCTTGAAAGTGTAAAGCTTTCCAAAGCACTTGGCTTTATAAAATGCTTGTAATTCTGGGTATTTTTATTACCCGCGTGAAGGCTTCCGCCAGTGTAACTTCATGGATTTCTAGCAGAATTATTCTTGATTTCTATCCATGTGAGAAGAGGATCATATTTCCAGGACTTTTCAGCCTGGGACCATTAGATTTTCAATTGGAAGCATCAGCATTTTGTCTATAGACATTTCCAAACCTAAATTATTCTGATATTTGAGTTCCACCAATCTATTTCATTGATGTTTTGATTTCTTGGCCTGTTTTAGGACGGAAATGAAAGTTGAAATAACAGGATTCCCTCCAGATTGGAAATTCTGCTTTTTGAGCAGGTCTTATGCAGCATGGGATTCTTTCATTGCCTAATTTAACATATATATGTATGTATATATACATGTCTCTGTAATGAGCACCTTGGGACCCTGAATGAAAGTTTGTTACAGTTGAGTGTTCCTTGTAACAGCATTTGGCAATTTACCAGTAAACGGAGAAATGTCCAATTTGAATCCAGCAGGAATTGTATAGTAACT
Organism: Anhinga rufa; assembly: GCA_013400875.1. Taxonomy (NCBI): domain Eukaryota; kingdom Metazoa; phylum Chordata; class Aves; order Suliformes; family Anhingidae; genus Anhinga; species Anhinga rufa. Next base: position 13,988 of record VZTV01063555.1, read on the forward strand.
TCATGGATAAGCTTCATATTGATCAACTTTAAAAAATATCTTGTTAGGAATACAATAAATACTTGAGAATGGAAAACTTGTGTATTTACAAGCTAAATGCAGCTTGCAGTGAAGAAAGCAAGAGAAGTAAACCCGTGATATCCAGGTCAGTCTCATGTCCTTGAGATTTTTCTATGTGGGAATTAGGCACAAGCAGATCTACTGTGGCAAAATTAGAGTGTTTTGAGCATGCTGAGCATCCCTTTTAAGCTCCCCCAGGCAGCTGTTTCACACTCCCCTCTTCTCCCTGCATGCCTTTTCTTCCATCTCTGATGGAAGAGCTGTTGTTCTGCTGACCATCTTTCCCAAACCAACTTCTCTGCCTTGCAGACCTTTCTTTAAACAAAGACCTACCCCTCTATCTTTAAACATTTAGTTCAAAACCTCTGTCTCACATTTTAATTTCTCCTCTTCCCTCTCTTTCCCTTCTATCACCAGGCTTTTCAGGACTGTGGCACCTGCTTTTGGGAGGAACCCTTGGAGGGAGACAGGGAGGGCAAGAGGGCATCTTCATGGCAAGGAATACACAGGAGAAAGTAATTTAACTTTGCCTCTCTCCCTCCATCTAATACCAGAAGCTTTCTGTTTCTGATGGAGACAAAACGAAATTTTGTCTTCTGGTGTTTTCTGGTTGCATGATAGCTTAAATATTCCTGTTCCCTGGGGGTCAGTGGGGACAATGGGTGTTGAGTGCCTCTGAAAATCCTTCTTAGGAAGCCCTGCCAGGAAAGACTGGACTAGGTCAGGCTTGGCCCCACAGGGCTACAGATCGACTCTGAATTGGGCCTGAATGCACCTGACATATGCTGACCCAATGGCTCAGCTAGTCTTTTGCTATTTTTGTCTTTTCTTTAGGGAGACAGCTTGACTGCTTAACACAGTGCTTAATTCTCAGGTCACGATCTGCATGTCTTCAGGTCATAGGGGAATTTTGGCTTGCCAAGTGTTAAACCTTCTGTGTTTATAAGCATTAAACCTTAATGTGGTTACTGCTCGCTGCTCTATGTGTTTTGTTTCAGTCTTGTGAAGACTATGACATATAGCTTAAGGGCACTGCAGACAGTAACTAAAGCTTTGTTTAAGACATCGCAGCTAAAAATGTTTCATGCTACTAACACATTATGGTAATGTGGGACACTTTACACTGTGTAAATATAAAACTTGCATGTTACGAGAATGAGATATTTTATATTTTCTTGCCAAGGGAAATATTTACTTAATTTTTTTTATAATATTGATTTGTACATCATTAAGAAACCACCATATTTTGTTAGCCTTTGTGTGAATTAGGGGATGGAATCTTAAATTTATTTTAAAAATAGAGACCACATCATGCAACCATTTCTACACGACGTGGGAGTGCTGACCTCTCTAGTCACTTACAAAGCACAGCATGGCTGAGTAGGGATGTCTGGTTGGCTTTTCCAGTCGCTGCAGTGCTGACAGCCTGCAGGTGAATGGCACATGGGGAGGACACTCTCTTCAGTCTTCCCACCTTTTTACTTATTTCTCTGATAGCTTTGGATCAGCACAAAGTTCTTGTTGCACTGAGCATCTGCTGACCTCAGTGATCTGCTGAAGTCAATCAACCTCTGCTGACCTCAGTGATTTCCCTAAGAACTATCATGTATATGGAGACTTTCCTGTCCCTAAGACTTATATTTTAAGGGCCTGTCTCAAAACTCACTGAGTCGATGGCAAGCCTTTAACTGATCTAAATAGGCTTTAAATTGAGCCTTATTGCAGAATTTGCTAGTGGAATACAGCGACAATTTCGTGTCTCGGCATGTTTTAAGCAGAAGTGCCTTTCTGCTTCTGGACAAAGAAGGTAAAGCTGCATTTGTGTGGGACAGGGGATCGGTTCCTGATGTGGCTCCAGGGAAGCACTCATATGTAAGAGGCCATGAACAACTCTTCTGCAAGCACTGAGAATTGTTTTAAAAGCCACTTGGCAGCTTTTTAATCTACTTACAAAAATGTGTATAAATCAAGGTAAATGGAAAAAACCCCAAACAAATACTGAGCTATTAAATTTAATTCTATGCAGAGCATTGTAATAAATAAAGAAGGAAGAAAGTGCCTAACTACCAAAGAACCATGCAAACATTCTAGGTCGTGTAAGTTCGTGTTTGCCTGGACTCCAACCAATGCCTGGTTGCACACTATAAATTTGCAGGTGGTATTTCTGTTTGATTTCATTCAGTCCTCCAGAGCTACCTCTGCTCTAGGTGGAGGATGTGTGGAGGTGTTACTTTACTTAGCTATATGAGAAAGTCTTACACACACTTGGATGAAGTCTTGCTGTAAAAAGCAGTGATTATTTTGCCTTGTATGTATTGGTGAAGGGACAAGACCTATATAACAAGGTACTTTGCTATTTCGTTGTTATGGAGCAATTGCTGGCATGTTACAATGTGTTATTATAGGAAGCCAAATTCTGATCTCATTTGTAAGTATGCGACCTTTACAGAATATAAGAGGCTCAGATGAATGTAAATGAGAAAAGGAGTTTACTTCATTCTTTAGAAATTTAAAGCAAAGTACAATCATAGAAAAGCAGGGGTGCAAGAGACCTCAACAGATCCTCAAACACTGGTGTGGATCAAGGTGGGACCAATTATGTCTGTATCATACCTGTCAGCTCTTCATTTAAATTGTACTAGAAGATAATCCAGTATGGAAAACTCCACTCCTTCCCCAGATGATATACTCCAATCCTTCACAGTTAGGTTTTCCTTATGTCAAACCTAAATCTTCCCTATTGCAATCTTAATCCCATTCCTTTTTGTCCTATCTACCATGCAATATTGCACTACTAGTCTGATTTTTATTTTGCTAGGAATAATTTCCTGTGTTTTCTACCTGGAGGTGTTCACAGATGTGTTTTCCAACAGAGCAACTGTAATTTAATTAAGGTGCTATGGGGCAACTAGAATAGAAACTATTACATCTACTAACAACAGCCATATCTCCACTTATCTGCGTAATAGAAAAATAATTTAATTAAATGCCTCTGCTTAGTCAAGTGGGTTTACAGTCTGAGTTTGCCATTCCTGTTAAAGGAGCCAAATTTGTTTATTTTTGGGGATTCCAGAAGTTCGTGTAACCATTTCCCAAGAATAGCTGCTGTCAGTAGAATGATAGTAATGTTGAATCATTTGTGCTAGGTTGTGACAAGGATTTCCATTCCTGAAGAGATAGCAAATGAAAGGCAGGAGTACGTGCAGTTAGAAACCAAGGTGGGCATGTACAGTGTTGATGAATGTGAAGAGGACAGAGGAGCTTTTTAGAGGCCAGCAAGCCAACAGAGAGAAGGGGACTGTTCAAGGTAGGGCACCATGGACTTGGCAAAGGAGATGAAAACTTTGTCCTTGTAAAGGAAACTTTCTAGAAATGCCTCACCATTGGCTCTACTCCACTGACTTTAGTGAGGCTGGAAGACATAGGAATAGCCTAAAGGATTAAAGAATGAGTGGGCATTCTCTGCTGTGCCATACTGGTAGAGCTGGAGAAGCGCTCACTGCAGTGGGAAATCCTTAGCGAATATCCCTAGTGTAGACAGGGCCCCATGGAGCCGTTAGGAGTTAAATCTGCAGGAAATAAAAAGAGGGGGAGGGAGTGTGAGAGATGCAGTACAGACCGTTCCTAATAGGAGTAAAACTGCACATAGCCCAGAATACAATATACGGAATATAATTGAAAAAGATGTTTTGAATGAACAATAACCTTTAAATTCTTTAGTGTGTGTTCTCTGAGCTGTAGAATGTTCTGATTGTTAAGGCAATTAGCTTTTAAAAATAGTTATTTTTTTAGATTTTAATTACATGCTGCATTTTGCCTTTGTTATTAGATGGGGTCAGTAAGGTTACTGAAGTAATTATTGCGCTCTGCTTGGCACTGGTTAAAGCATAACTAGAGTAACTACATTCAATTCTGTATGAAAAAACGTGGACAAATTGAAGAACTTAGAGGAGTGGAAGAAAGATGGTAAGAAGTTTGGCATTCATATCTAAGAGGAAAGGTTAAGATAACTTGGCACCTTTAGCCTAAAGGCAAGAGAAGAGTGTGGGGAACATAATAACGGGAGACATAAAGGAATGTTATAAAGAGGACAAAGATCAATTATTCTCATTAGTCAACAAGGATGGGACAAATAATAATTGGCTGAAGCAGAAGGGAAGTTTTAGGTTAAATATTAGGCAAAACTGTAGAAGAACTGTTAGGCAGTTGGACAAGCTGCCAAGAGCCATTGGACAATCACTGTCGTTGGAGTTATTCAAGGCCAGACACCCATCTACAGGAACAGTTATAGAATAATTAAATCAATCCTGCCACAGGCAGATGGGTGGGCAAGGGGTCCTTCCAGCCTCTATGACCAAGATTTTGTTATGGATCTACATTTTCGATTCACGCCCACCCCCTGTTTTGTAAACTATCAAGTCTGCCTCAGCCTCCACTAAAATCAAGGGGGAGAGGAACAGTTTAAAGCTGCTCTTTGTAGGATCAGAAAACATGTGAGACATAAAATTATCCCCTGATCTGTGGCCATGCATTTCTTTTTACAGCTTCTTAGAAGCAGACTTCCTCTCTTCTGGGTGTCTCTGCTTTGTCCCTTTGAAAATATGAGCTCTGGGAGAATAAAGTAGTAACCAAAACACAGTAGAATGGCTTTATGACAGCTTTTAGAAGTTGAATTGTAAATAACCTCTGCATTTTATTGACAATATGCTCCTCATCTTCCCTACTACTTATATGGAAGAAACTGATCACACTGAGTGCAAACTCTGGCTTTCTGGACTCAGCAGACCTCTTCCCATGGATTCTCTGACATGCTGAAAAGAGCAAACCAGGAGTAACTCTACAGAAGGTTGCTCTGGTACACAATGGTTACCAGCCACATTTGGCCCAAATATTGGCCTAAGCAGGTTCTCCTTCCAGCTGCATGGTGAATGTCAAAGATGGCTCCAAATATTGTTCACTGCACTTGCAAGTGGAGCAGATAATTTTTAGAAGTACATCATGCTGTTTTCTGTGCATCCAAGATTAGAATCTGGTTGCCTGATGGACAAAAATGAGGCAGCTTACGTGCACTCTGAAAGGCACTGCAGAGACGATATAAAGGGCAGTGTGCTAGTTTGTATTGCTAATAGTGGCCTTAAATTGGTAATTACATATGCAATTATAAACCATGAACCCAGCCTGTTTATTTTTCCCCTCTAGTGCTAATGAAAAACAAAGTAGTCTTAGTGTCTTGTGAGATCCCGAATGCAATGCAAGCAATCATTTGGCTCACTAACTGGAAGGCAGAGACAAGGTATGACATTGCTTGGGCTGAAAAAAAAAAGAAAAAAGAAAAAAAAAGGAGTGCTAGTGGCAAAGATTTTAAATCCCCAGAATAATGGCAAAATCCTTATATTTGCTAAGCCTGAAAACACTGAGCAGCCCCTAGTGTCTGGAATGCCCTCTGCGGCCATCTCTGTCCACTTCTAGCCAGTAACATTTCAGAGATACAGGGATATGTCTGCCATGGAGATTACCTATCTTTGCTGAATCAAGAGACTAGAAAACAGTCACAGAGCAGGAGATGCCATTGCAATGTGATGTGCGACTCCATGTGCAAACTAAACAACCCCATGACCATAACCATGAGATGCCTTCACCAAGCTCCATTGCTCTTTTTTTCTCCCCACTCCTGTTTCTCTTGACATAAAGTAAAAGGTGCTGGGATGCTTTGAGGGGGGCGGTGTGTGAGGGCTCCCTGTGACTTGGGAGCCCTGGAAAGGCTGAGCTGGGAAAAGTCCCCACCCTGGGGGACCTGCAGTGGGTCTGTGTGCTGGCCGGTCACTTCCAGCCAGAGGGCAGGAAGGGCTGATGGGCACCCACCTTGCTCCCCATCATGGCCCTTGAATGCCCAGGGGCTCCATGAGGAACCACAGCCATCTCATCTCCAGGCTTCACTCTCCCTCACTCTGAGGATGCTCAGATCATCTTCTACAAAGTGTGGAAAGAGAAAGGGGAGATGTTTTACACAGGCCTGTTTTTCTGCTCTTGTGGAGTCAAAAGAGACCATTTCATAGCATTAACTCTTTCTTTTCTAAAAGCAGATTGTACTTTTGATGAATAAGTAATATTTAATATCTATTAAAAACAAGCAAACAATGGTCTTCGAATTTAGTTATCCTTGGCAATATATATCTAATAGGTCATGCATCTAAGCTGGGGGGGAATGAACCTTTTCTTCTGTAATGTCTATTAATGAGTCTACGTGCAAAACTTCATCCAATGGTTTTTGGAACTATAAACCCTTCCTTTCTTGGCTTAGTTCTTCAGGCTCTGCTAACTTTTTTTTTTTTTTTTTGCTGCTGTCTCATCCTGGACTAATTCACATGTGAATGTGAGGGGGAAGAGTACCTTCACCACCCCTTCAGTGCTGAATCCAAGCAGTCTGGAGGGCCAAGAGGCTGGGCATTTCTACCCAAAAAGTGGTTGATGTATTAGTGTGGAGGGTGATGCAGTCCTAACACCACCAGTACTTAATAACTCAAAGCTGCTTGGTGTGGCCATGCTTTTTCTGCTTGTGGGTCTCCTCGCCTGCTAGCACCACTTTGTAACCTCAGACACCCTCAAGACCCAACCCCCTTGCTTTTAATTCATTGGGTAACTTGTGACATAACAGCATTAAGGCTCTGCCCGCTCTGTTTTTTCTTCTGCAGTGGGGGTGTTTTAAACAATATTCTTGCTACAAAGTTGAAAGAGTAGAGGAAGAAAATCAGGCATGACTTTGGGGTACTGCAAACGAGTCATAGGAAACTCACTCTAGAGATATCTCCAGAGACTAGTCAAGACAAAAGTTACAGCACAAGCATTTGGAAGGGGGCCACTGCAAACAATTTGTCCTCATTCCAGTTGAGCAACTGTAAGCAGGGACATTTTCAACACAGGCCATTTAGGGACAGAAGGAAAGATTGGATGGCACTAAAAGAAACTACACAAATACATGGTGATAGGATGACTCGGCCACCCGCCACACATACTCTGCTGCTTCATTGTTCTTTCTCCTATCATCCTGACATCTGAAAAGGTCCCACCCCGGCACAGTGGCACGGCACAGTGGAGACCAGCATAAATTAACTTCAGGTGACAAAATCACCTTCCTCGGCTGGCCTCCATTTGGTGGGGAGGGCAGGGGTTGTATGTGTGGCAGGAGCTGAAGACAAATGGGTAAAAAAGGATTTTGCTTGTCAAAGCGAGCAATATAGCAAACCCAGGGAGAAAAGATGCTTTGCACTGCTGTGGCATATTTTGGTCTGTGAGTCTTGGGTTTAAAGGGCTGCAGTCATCCTGCTTTCTGAGGAAATGCTTGAATATAGTTATTCCAATTTCTTTAATCCTTCTCTTCCCCCTAATTTACAAGCCGTTCTTGCTCTGCTATTTTCCCCAGCATGCCAAAGACACCATACCTTTCCATGGAAAGTTTCTGCTGCCCTCTCTGATTTTGTATTCATGCTGCATAAATAAGAACAAGACCTCCCTCCAGCACCTTGGCATGGGGTGGGGAGTTGGATGGGAAGATGGTGCATGATAGAAATATTATGTAAGCAAGGTCTGAATGTCTGCAGCCCCAGCTCTAGACAGCCATTGTCCACAGATATTTTAAAACTGCCTTTTTTTTTTCTTCCCCTTCTGAGCACCACATCACAATACAGTTTCATTCAGTGAAGAGCTGGCATTCGGGGGCTGGATGGCTTAGCTGGCCCATTTTGGGATGGGGCGCCTTTCATGTGTAGGTCATTGCTTTGAATTCTGCCCACATTGTTGGCAACCAGGAGCCCTTCTCTTCTGATGGCAGCACAGCAGCACATGCAAAATTGCTAGGAAGTCTCCGATCCTAGACACCATGTCTAGATCGTAAAAGCTACCGTAACAATTGAGTCTAAATGGCACCCTTCTTGGCAGCTGAAGCAGAGGCTAAGCAATAAAAGGGCTATGGAGAATGGACTACTGTCTAGCATCTATAAGCTAATAGTGAGGAACACTGGTGAGGGAGTGTGAGAAAGTATGCACGGCCCATGAAGGCTCTTTCGGGTGAAGAAAGAGGATTTCAGTCTCCTAGGCTGAAAGGCCAACACCTTTCAATAGCAGAAGAATCATTTACAAATGTGAGAACAAAGCCATTGTTAGTCCTCGTGCCTTTAACAATGCTGCTTCCTGTTGGCATCTTCTGCTTACTAATAGCACAGTCCCACGATTTGTATCTTCACAGTGCTGCACGAGCACTAACTAATTAATCCTTTCTCACCCCTCTGAGGCAAGTAGTTTTTTATTTTTAATGGTCTGTAGTGGAGATGTCTTCCTTAAAACTGTTGCAGATACATTTATAAAGGCTACATAATACTGACTACACAGCGTATGCTAGCCTTAGGCTTTCTGCATTTGATACAGCTATTCCATTTCAGGTAGGCTACACCCAGTTATACCTTTTGCTGAACTGAGGTCTTAATTAACATAAATGAAAACTAATTCTTGGAAAAAAACCGCAGAGCACGGCAGGGTTTCAGTATAATGGTACGAAACAAACAGCCCCTCCTTTCTGCCCCCCAAACAAATCAACTCCCCTTCATTGGAATAATATCTGGCTGTCTGACCTTATTTATTCAGATGCTGACTGAATCATCATCTGAGCAAGTATTCCCTCCTACACCTGCAGTACTTGGGGTTATAGTTCTCCTTGGTTTTCTGCGGCAATAAGAGCTCAGTGTTACTTGGAGCCGTCTCCATCTGGCAGGCCATGAAGTCCACAAAAGCACAGAGGTCTTTCTGTAAAAATGGAGACAGCCCAGATTGCTTTCTCTTTACACAACATCTCAAGAGGACTCCAGACTTCTCTCTTCTGCAGTTATAGTCAAGTGTGCAGCCTCTTCCCCTCCTATCTACTTTTTGTGTGATGACCTCTTCTTGGGGTAAAGAACTGCGTGGGTGAGTTTGGGGGAGGGGTTGTTCTTCTCGGGAAAGCCAAATTGCAGGATGCAGCACATCTTGAGCTTGGCAGCCTTTCTCACTTCCCCAAGAGGCAGCTGAAGGGCCCAAGCAGGGGTAAGACGTTATCAGCTCACTTCTAGCGTGCCAGAGCATATCCTTACACACAGATAGTAACACACTGCACGCACCACAGTTGACCTTCACAGACCAAAGGAGATCTTTTGGTGGTGGCTAAGGGAATATCTCATGTCATCTGTACGCTGTTACAAGGCTGTGTACTTAACAAATGAGTAGCTCTGCAGCGTTAGCCATAAAGTGTATACAAAAGTGAAGGCAGAAGTTTAACATTATGTTGTCTGCCAGTCATTCATTGTTTGGAAGGAATATCCCAAGAGCATGGCTGAGCATTGGTGTCGTAAAGATCTATACATTGCTGTTGGAATGGGGTCATTTGTCACCATCTGGGATTATACCACTAACAGTATATGAGCGTATTCAAACTATTATGCAGCTCCAGGTTTCAGCCATATGGAAAAAGTGTAATATAGTGAGAAATTCAATCCTTTAATAGAATCCAGAGCACCCTCCAGAATGTTTTCCTTAGTTTTCTTTCTTTGCAATGCAGGCTTAATAACCACTGATGTAGCATTTAAATTGGAAGAGATGCGACATCTAGATAAGCTGGGAGATTTGCTGATACCAACTGTCTTCTGATAGGAAAATCCCTTGCTGTTTCAGTGGAAAAACCCACCAGGCTTACTAAAGCCAGAGGAAGGGTATGGCATAGCTGTGGCATGCATTAACCTCTTTTGACTTTTGTCTTTGTAGACACCCAGAAGGGCGCCCTTATTCCAAAAGAAATATTCTCAAGCAATTTTCACTCTGGAAATTGTCTTTACACTCACCTCTTTCATGCATTGCTCATGCAAAATGCTAAAAGCATAAAAGAATTGTGACTTGTGACAGGATGCTGATGGTGCACAAGAAAATAGGAGTCCTTGTCTCCTTCTCTATCATCTACCCCTCTTTATAGACTACATTTGAGATAGAGTAGCCATGTCAATATGACCTCACTGCTTGTAGAAGATTAGGTTGGTCTGTTCAAATCCATCAACAACTGTAAGACACCAAAATGGTTATACTGATGAGCTCAGAAACCAAAACTGCTTTTCCATAGTCTTGCCTGGTGGTGACAGGCCAGCTTCCCCAGTGCTGGATAGAGTGTATGAAACTGGATGCTATCATGTTAAGGATTTGAAGTGATGGTGAAACTTGGAGTAGTTTCTGTAAAAAATTAGCTCCATTGATTGAGAAGCAATGATGTCTGGACCAGACTCTGCTGCTGGCTGAGCATCCACAGGAGTGTCTGAAGGAATTTGATGTAATTCTGAGCTTGATGTCTCCAAAAAAGGCTGTTCCTGAGATGTACCTGGCATGGCATTGTAGCCTAATGCCAGAGAAATGCAAATGTTCTCTGAAAGAAATGGTGGTGTTTTCTGAGGCCAGGAGCAAATAATATATATTGCTGTCTGGGAAAGGTACAAATAGCTACAGCACACTGCAAAAAAATACATTATGGCTATATCTGGCTTAAGTGCTACATAGTTCTGTGGGCTGTTAACAGATGTTGCCAGAGCAACTTGTTATGACAAGTTGTGTTGTATTTCTGAGCCCTGTAATGTTACTGGCACCACCTCCTCCATCTCCCAGTGAATGGGAGTTAACTTTGGTTGAGATAGGTTCGCAGCCCATCCCAAACAAATATTCTTGAAGCTCCATATGAGAAACTAATGAGATTTTGAGCTAAGTTCAATGTGTGTGACAAATAGTCCTCTGATAGCCAGATCTTCCTCTGTACAGGTCCATAGAGCTGGTCAGGATTTTTTTGACAGCCACATTTTTAGGGCTAGACCAGGGGAGGAGATGACAGTGGGGGGAGAGTACAGATTGACAGAAAATGGGGAAAGAGGGCTGGAGAGAGGCAGAGGAGCTCTGCAAAACAGCCAGCAACTAAAGTAGTAATGTGGCAGCCCTATGCCTACATCTGTATTCTAAATCAGACAAAGGAGGGATTTGTACCCAGGTGGGTAGGCTAGTTGCAGTGTAATTGGATTTGGTTAGATAGATCCCTCTGTGTCTCATTTTTTGTAGAAAAGTTTAAACTCATCTCAACTGAGTCCCAGGAAAATTTTTTAGAAAACTATTTTTTTTTTCTTTAAATCAAGCCAGCTACAGCTGTCTTAGCCAGGGTATTTTCTCATCTTATGAAAACCCTGCAAGTAAACTCTTTGGGAGAGTATATGAATGGCATGGTACATGATATTTCAGCAAATCAGGCTAGTAGAGGATGAGCTTTTCACATAGTTAAACAGATAAATCAATGGCAGTGATGTAGGGCAGCAGGAAAATCTGTAGAAAAAAATCCTAGCATTTTGTAAGTCAGCGGAAAAAACCTGTATCATGTTGCTTAGTTACTTTTCTTTCCTACTGATGCAAAAGAGAAAACAATGCGGAAGATCACCTCAAAGAAGATTCTGACTTCATTGGCCCTTCCTGGTGAGTAGCCAGAAATGAAGAAGAATGAACAAAGGCTCCTTCCAAAGGACAGCAGTGGGAATGAGTGCAGCGCATGACAGCCACCATTGACCCATCTTTCTTGGTTTGTGTGAATCAAAGCAAAGTGTAATTGTGATGTAGCCCTTCTTCATCTCTCGATTACTTGACAGAACAATAACACTGAAAAGATAAACGAAGTGATAAAATAAACAAATCCTCTAAAGCTTTTATAATCTAGCTGATTCTTTTCTCCCAAGCACAGCCTGCCCAGTGGCAAGATGGGGAGTTGTAGTTTGTCAGAAACAACAGTCTACTGAGCCTGGAGAGAGAAACGTTTCAAGCAAGAGGAAATGGGCATTTCAATCACTGTGCAAAAACTGGGCCCTTGGTGTCTCTGCGTATTTGATATGCTAAAAATAACTGTGTGACATGGCCTGTGATCAGGAGCCGTGCTGAACACGGCTGGTCAAAGCCAGCAAGGAATGGCTTGGGCCATTACTGCCAAGAGGATGGGCTGATGTAGACCACAACTGGCTTATTCCAAAAAGCAAATAACCCTGAGGGTCTTATCTGCAAAAGTGCTGAAGTAAATGGGAGTTGTGGTTGCTCAACACTTCCATGGATCAGGCTGCTCTGTCCTCATTAGCCACGCTGCTGCTAACTCCTATAAATCCTGCAATTTCTTTTCATGCAGACAACTTACCGTGCAGGAGTATCCCAACACCTGTCCTCTGCTGATATCCTGCCACCTCCCAGCTGAGCTTCAGCCCTGGTCCTGGCGCAGAAACTGCCCCAGCTGCTCTGAGAAAAGAGAAGGGTCTAAAAAGGCAGCTTCTGCACTGGAGCGGCGGCAGAGACCCTCCAGAGGCCTTGGCAAATCATGCAATCTCTCATGGAATGAAAGCTCCTGAAATACTTTCACAGCATTGGTATTCATTTTTGGTAGCCTAACATCTGTGGATGCCTAATTTTACTAATCCTGCCTGTGACTAGCTCAGGCAGGCTGGCTGATGCATTCGCAGAAAGATGGAGCTAACATGTGCAAGATCAGGAAAAAAGCCAAACCCTCAACAGACCAATGAAGTCAAATGAGTAGGTTTCTGGGATTTGGACATGTCATGTCTGCCATCTAGTTACTAGTCAGGGCTTGTTCCATGTAGACAATGAAGAGTAAATAATCCAGTACCACATAAAAGGGGAATAAATTTACTGGGACTTTTGACAAATGAGAGAAAGACTTTCAATGGTATTTTAATTGAGGTGCTTGGAAAATAGTATGATTAATAATGAAAATAAAAATATGTGAATTTCTGAACTTACTTTATTTGGCTGTAAAAATAATTGTATATGCTAAACTAATAGGCAGGAATACAAGAGAAGAAGTGTTACTGTAATAATGGAGTTGAAAGCTCTGGGTCCCACTCTCAAATACAATGTAGTTGTTAGCATGAGGTCCTCTTGGCATGAGACATGATCTGGTAAAAGTTTGACCAGTGAAGTGGAAGCCAGGACATCATAAATTCTGTGCTGTTTTGTTCTTTGATTGATTGGGTAAGGCACAAATTGGCACAAAGAACCACTTTCAGTCTCAGTTTACCCATCTGTAAATGGAGACATATATCACAGTGATGTTATCATACTTAATTATGGTAGCTTATTTAAAGCTTATCAGGTGTAAGGTATTATAAAAAAATGCAACATTTATTGTTCCTAATCTAAAGTACTATATGAGATTTTCAGTATTTGTTATCTTGTATTTCACCTGCAACTTTAGCTGTGAATAATGTTTTGCCTTTACACACACACACACACACATTCTAGCTGAGAAACAGCATTCTCTTTGCTTTCTAACAAAGCTTTCTGTAGTGTGGTTTGGCATTCAGAAATAAGGTTGCAGTTCTGTTGAGCATTTATTTAGTTTGATTGATTTAGTGAGATTTGATTTAGTTCAATTTAGTTAGTTGCTTGAGCCATGTAAGATGCTGATTTGCAGGTTGTTATAAAATAGCTAAAATGCTGCTTAAAAATATAATACTGGTGAACAGTTTATTCACGATGTAAAAGACCCCTTAATTTACAAATCAGAGTTGTTCATTATAATGAACACTAAATTTTTGCCCAGGAGCCATTCATCTTTAATTTTAGCTTTTTGTACGTAAAAGAGGATGCCCACAGCTGTAGAAGTACCTGTGTTTGCTGTGTATAAAAGGAAAGGAAGAATGAGTTAAGGGTCTTCTGTTGAACATGCTACTGGTTTTGCAATACTGTGGCTTCTCAGTAGAACAAGATATTGGGTTTGTGTAAAAAGATGTAAAAGGGCTGGATGACAATACTTTTAGTCTCTCCGAGCTCAGAGGTAGAAGCACTCACTGAATAGGGTGGGACATGGTTCTGTTTGCCTCAGAGTCTGGCTCAAAGACCAGTTTTCAGTTCCTGGTGTTAGACCAGGTCTCCCCGACTTACTGTCAGATGGTGTCCTGGAGGGGACCTTGTAGCAGGAGCTCAGTGGGCAATAAGGGGGATATGACAGGGTAATGCACATGCTGCATATTTCATCAAGCACCATAAAGGGGAATGCGACACACCTAAGAAGATGTGGAGGTGATACTGGACCGAGAAATTTGCATTTTCACCAAAGGTTAAATAATGTATATGAGTAACCTGTGGTAACACACGGAAGAAAAACTTGTCTCAATACCCTGCACTGAATACAGGGAATTAGGAGCCAATGCCAGAAGCAGCCAATGTCCCTCTGCTGAGGGCAGCTCTGTTTATCAGGGAGATAGGACAAGTGTAAAAAAGAGACTATCTCCAGGATATTAATCACAACCCATGTGCCAGCTCCCTGGCCATGGCAAACTGGCTCAGAGCAGCCCTGTACCTTGGCCTGGGACTGACTGAGGTGAGTTGGCGTCACAGTAAAATTCAAGGACCTGATCTTCCCTGTGGCTTCCTTTGGGATGGCGCCATCTGCTCAGTTTGTCTCTGATCCCAACCCTCCAGCTTTTTTCTCCCCGAGCAAAGCTGCCGTGGGGTATGTGGCAGGAGGGCTGCCGCGGTCCCTGTCGGGGCTGGGCTCTCCACAAGCACAGCTGGTTGGGGCTGCCCTCATCTGGGATGGGACTGGAGGCAGGTGACACCTTCTTCCCTTTCACTGCTTTGAGAGGTCCTTTGTAGGTCTCACTAATTTTAGTCTTATGTAATTCAATTACTTTAGTGAAGTTGCCTTCTGATTTATGTCAGTGCGAGTGAACAGAGTATCAACCCTTGAGCCTTTTACTGAAGTATGATGTTACACTATTTCTGGACATCATCATGTGCTGGTTGTGCAATAGATAAGAATAATGCTTGGTAAGTCATTAGTACTTCAGTTCAATTTATGCTAAAATCATCAGCTACATCCCATTTAGTTTCTAAAGCCTCCTCATTACTGCTGCAAACATCAGACCCATGACCTGCTTTCCACTCTGTGAGAGAGGGATAAGTGAATTTAATATGATCTCTGCGTTACAAAAAGTCTGCTGCTGCTCCCCTGAAATCAGGTGGCATCTTATCATTGACTTCAGTGAAGGTAGGATCAGGTCCAAATTTCAAACACTTAATTTTCCAGCAGAGGAGAGTAAGCCTTAAACTGCTGCACTTCTTTTGGCAAATAATGAATGGAACCTCATTATCTCCATTAGGACGTGACTTTACAGATGATTACATGCTGAAAGTATGCCACCGATAGACTGGCTCTGTCCTGAACTGTGAAACTTGCTCAGAGAATCAGACACTGCTAACTTCCAAGACACTTCATTCATTCTCGTACCATGAATGGTTTTGCCAATGAATGGGACTACTGACCTTGATGATCTGGTATCAGCATTTCCATTGCTAGGTACAAGCACACAGTGATGCTGTGACTGCTGAGAATTATTCCTGCATTCTTTCCAGATGAAAAGTCACCCACAGTAGCATTTACCAGAATTTCTCTCCTGGTAAGATATTACTGTGACCCTGTTCATTTACAAAGAATTTGATATCTCTTAGGAAAACAATGTCCAGATAAAGAACCAAAGGAGTTGCTCTACAAATTTTATGTAGAAAATCTTGGTCTGACCTTCTGAATATATACTTGCTCACCTGTTATAGAGCAAGAAATTACAAAGAGCACTTGATTAACTTTATCCTTATTGCATATTAGAAGTGAAATACAAGTAGCAGAGGAATAGAAATGGTTTGACCATGATGGATCTTTTTGCTCCTGCCACATATTCCCTGAACTCTACTTTTAAGAGGTATTATGGAGCTAAAATCAGTAGTCCATGTGCGCTTCTCAAGAGTATCTATGATGGGTGCTGCATAGAAGGCTCGTTAACAGTACATAAGAGACTTAAAGATTTATGGATATAAAGATTTATGGATTTATTCCTAAATCTTAAATTCTTAAACAAAAGTTTTCTGAGTCAGATAAATACTGTTATTGCTGTTCTGCAGATGGGTAAATTGAGGGACTGAAAGCTTAAGTGGCACGCACAAGATCACCCAGCAAGTTTAGAGAAAATAGGCTGGAACCAGAACGTTTCATTTCTATTTTCATGTTCTGTAAGTGTTAGATCATCTTTCTCCCATGATTAGCTGCTATTCTGGCATGAACTCAGGACCATTATGATAGAGCTATTTTTCATACAATGGGATGAGGCTGCCATGGCTTTAATTACAAGCATGTGTTCACTCTTTTATGGCATTGTGATTGTTATGTAAGGTGATGTGTAAAATTAATGAATTTTAAATTAGGAGTTTACATTACAAACCCTTCAGGGTAGGGAAAATTTTCTTCCTCTCTGTCCATACAGCACTTATTAACTTAGAGTCCTAGTTAATAACGGGACCTTGGAACTGGTACACCAATGCAAGTCTAAAAGTAATTATCAGATTATTTTTATTCAAAATAGAAATTGTTTTAAATAAATGAAGAGGAAATCCCACCTTCAGGAATTTGCAGAAAAGATTCAAGTGCTTGCTGCTGGCTGAACACACTTTTCATAGAGTTAACCACTGATGGGACACACACCCTTAAACTTCAGTTTAGGGGTAGGGGCATTCTAAATGCATACCCCACAACATATGCTCCTAAATTTTGTAAATTTAACCCAACTCTTTTGGAGAACAATGTGATGATTTCAGAATGAATAAATGATGGTACATCAGCTTCTTTTCAAAGAAAAGAAAGGTAGCCAATCCTTATGACTAATAACTATTATTTAAAGTACAATCTGAGACGCTCCTTGTAAAATTTCAGCCAGGGTTTTGGCATGACTTAGTGCCCAAGAAAAGGATATCTATATTGGGAATCAGCTGCTCTTACACAATCTTTGTGATGATTTGGAACCACTTAAAAACAAGGAGTTGATGATATAATACATTCTTTGGATTTGGAGATGTTTCCCTTATTCCTGCTTTGAATTAGGAGAATATATTGGTGGTTTAGTTAAATGTCTCTTATTCAAAATTATATATCTTTCTTTATCATGCAATTGAAGCCAGATCTGGCTCTTATTGTAAAAAAAATACAGGTGTGAGGTACTTCCAGCTGCTCTAAGCTTTAGGTCGTTTCTATATTCCAGTGGATTTCAAACTGTGGTCTGCAGACCACCAAAGACCTGGAGAGTATCTGCTGGAGGTCTGTAGAGGAGCTGGCTGGTCAGATACCACCTCTTTTTTTTTTTGTTTGTTTTCCCCTCCAACAGCTTAATGGTGTTACAAGTAGCTAAAAATGCATTAAATATTTCCCAGCCAACACTTTCAAGTGTTAACAGTTGTACTTGCCTCAGGGCTGTTATTCAGCCACCAAAACTAGGAGGTGGCCTGTGTGATCAGGAGGCAGGGGTGAGTCCCATTGACAAAACCGATGAAGATGCTGTCTGTAGTCTGAAACTCTTTAAGAATCTCTAGCATATGTCATGCTTTAAAACCTGTTGGCAAATGCAAACATCTAACTTCACTAAGTGACTGAGGTGTATTTATATCATTGTGAGAGTGCAGGTGGGGCTTTAATGAATTGTAATGACTTTTTCTGATGTGATACTGTCAGTATGCAAGTTGTTCAGAGGACTTGCTGCTGGTAACATGCCCTACAATAGCTAATGATCACCATACTGAGAAGGACAAGTAGAACTGTTTCTTTAACCTTGAATAGCCAAATAATAAAATAAAGGTATGATATATTATTTTGTCACTTAATAGAACACTTAATCTATTTTTCAATTGGAAAAGCTTATAAAGGATACAAGATAACAAGTGCTAGTTATAGTAGTATAATGCATACTCTGCATTTGATTAATAATTGTAAAGCCATGATGAGTCAAAAGGTTAGGCTACATTTTGCTCCTTTGAAACTCCATTCGGTGTGTGCCTTAGGTGGTAGAGAAATAAGCCAAAGTAAAATTTAGCCACCCATATGTATGGCATTTCTAGAGCTGGTGTTCGGAAAAGCTTTGCTGTTGAAGGCGCTATTTTCCCACTAAATCTAGAAGGCAGAAAACTGTTTCACTCGAGTTTTTGGAGTGAGGCAGAGAGCTGGCAGCAGCACAAAGAAGCATGGGTTATCACAATATATTTTGCTATGGAATATACTTATAAATCACAGATTTCACAATGCTACTTATACAGAGCTATGATTGCCATCAATTGTCTGTCTGTTACAACTGGGACTCCTAAAAGGATTTGCCACTGAAATTCTTGAGGTGAGAATAATCTTTAGCCATTTTTAAACTGATGCAATACAAAATTACAAAGGAAAATAAAACGCAGTTAAACCCTGGACAAAGAAATAGACAGAACTCAGGGAGTCTGCTCTAGGTGACTAGTCTAAAAGAAGAAACTGATTTCAATCATGAATTGCTGAAACAATTAGTTAAAGCCATTGCTTGGGAATCAATAGAAAGAAACTGTATCCATTTGCTCAATCCAGCAATTTAAATTTCTCAGGGTGGGAAGCACTTACTGCCATGAATAAACTGTGAAATGTATCTTTAAAATGAAGTTTTTAATTAGAACTGGCAGTTCTGAACCTGTTGTTGGCAGAAGCCAACCTACTGAAAAAGAGCCTGATGCAATAGACTGTAAAGTGTGTCTGCTTGCTGCTTTAGCATTTAACAATTAAAAAACAAAACAAAACAATCAACCTTTAAAACTGAAAGTTGTGTTTCAACATCAGCATTAGAAGAATTTTTTTTCTCTGTGGTTAAAGCAGTTTGGAATTTTCAACTGTTATTTCTTACAATAGGTGCCAAATACAGCTCGCTTCCTGAACGATGAAACTTGTTTTACAGGAACACAAAAGAAAAAAACAAAGACAAAGGAAAAAACAAAGGAAAGAAGCACCTGTTGTAGTAGACTCAGATATCTAAGTACATCCTACAATCCACTGCTGGACTGCTGGTGTGGGTAATCCTTCATTGGTTGTGACCTGATTCAAGGACTCGACCAAGTACATGGTGAATTACAGTTAGCTTAAATTGCATTGTCTTTATTGGGACATAAGTATGTCCAAAGTTGAATATCTGCATTTTAAGCAGGGAATAACATGACACCTACTTGGCAGAAATTACCCATTTATTTTCAAATATGCCTCACTGCGTGTTCCTGAGAACAAGAAGTGGTGCTAACAGTTTTAAAAATCCCATCCTAGGCTGAGTAAAATAGGTGAATTTGTTGGTTTTGTGAACCTTCATGAGGGAAAAAATAAAAGCTTATGTTAAGGGCCAAAAGGTTAGGTGAATAAAAGAGCAAAGTGTCCCATGCCACCTGTCTCTGCACATTCTTCAGAGAAGCATGAGTGCATCTCCACTTCCCTTCTACCTGTGGTTTAGGGGCCTTGGTGGCTTCTGCATCCCTCTTCTTCTTTCATGTTGCTCTAACTGTGCTTTAAAAAGCAGAATCCATTTTTTCTATAGTCCAAACCCAGTAACCCTTGTTGCTGACCTCACCAGTCATGTGCTCAGTGTGAGCATGAGTCATGGTAGTGATGAGAAATCCTTATTCTCTCTAATTTGGCCTTCCCAAGTAAGGGGGGGTGGAGAGGGGATGGGGGAGATTCTGATATTTCCAAACTTCCTTGCTGGAAGTATTGTGTCAGTTACGATAACTTGGTGTAGCACATAAATCGTTAGGCTGACTTGGAATTCCCAGCACACCCCTTGTAGTCTAATTGAGGAATTGCATTTCTGTCAGTCACATACCCTGGTGGAAATGCAAGAATGTGAGAAACAATAGGAGCAGGCTAGTACTGAGTCAAAACAGATAAAGCCAAATTGCTTGTTGGACTGAAAGATGGGAGCAAGCAGATGAGAAGCAAGTTGGTCAGCAACCCATTGCTGCCACTGATGGCTGTGTGAAGGGTATGCTCACTCCTCTTGTTAGTGGGTGAGCAAAGGGAGCAGACAGGCAAACCAGCAAGAATGCCATTAATCTTTTCCTTATGAAAGAAAAAAGATAAGGGCATCAAAATAATACAGTACACTACAGCCTGCCGCTGGATTTCAGAGTGAGGAGAGCACCCTATAGATGGATCTGGAGGAAAAATAGCTGGGGTAAAATAAGCCCATGAATAGGTTGGGTGCGAAGTGAGTGGTGCATGGAGTGTGCAGGAGGGAGGTTGCCGGGACGGCCGGGGCTGCTCCCAGGCTGCCGGCTGCAGGCAACACTGTGAATCAGTTCAAGATGGCTACCCAAGGGGAGCACGTGGTAGGCCTCTTTCTCCTCTGGAGACTTTTATTTGTTCTCCCTTTCTTGGTGATTTTCTCTAATCTGAAGAACAAGATGTCCTTAATGAAAACAGATGTTTTGCTCCCTTGCATATGGAAAAAAAAATAATTCCCCCAAAATAGAATAAACCCAAAGAATGCAAGATGAGGGATGGGTTTCCACAAGTCAGGCGAACAAAGCTCTTCGTTAACGCCCTGACCTGGCCGCTCGTCTCCCACAGACACGCCATGGAAGCTATTGATGCAAAGGTCCATGGTAAGACCTGGGTCTAAGACTGGGCAAGCTGTGTGCCTCTGTAAAGCATAAACACCACACTGAGCTGGCTCGCAGCTTTCCCCATCCACGGTCTCCCACTGCGAGATCCTGGTCAATGGCAGTTTTTGTCATTGGCTTCAGTGTAACTAGGAATTGGTCCCAGTATTTAATTTAAAGCACAGCACACAAAAAACCAAAATCATAACATCCCTGCTACATTTATAGAGCTGCATAAGCCACTGATTAACAAATGGATGAGATACTGAACTTTGCTTTACCATCTGTCTTTAATTACATAAAATAACTTGAAGCAATTAACAAGAAAGAAACACTGTGACACAAATAAATAAATCCTATTGATAGAAACAGATGAGGGACTACTTAGGATATTTGAATATATGGATGAAAGTCACTAAAGCTGCATAATCTGCACCCAATGATATTACAAGTATTATCTAACAGATTTACACTCCCATTGCCAATTATTTTTGAAAAATGATAGTTACCTGTGGAGATGCAGAGAAACAAAAGGAAAGCTCTGTGTGTATGTGACTAGAAAAGAAAACGTGTGGTCCATCTAACTGCTGCGATGTCTAAGTTTTGTCTTTCACAGATAAGAGAATTTAATATCAACAGAAAAATACACAAAGCATGAGGTTTCATAACCGTGGACCTAAAACCAGCCACATAAGTCTGCATGCTTATAAGTGTTCAGGCACCAGTGAAGGTTAGGCTCTTTAACACTTCGCAGGATTTAGGTTCTAAGTCTACTTTTTTGGCATTCAAATACACTCACTTGCCTTCGCTGTTGAGGCACTTAGAAAAAATGAGTGCTGTACAATAGCTATTGAGTGATTGCTGAGTGGATTAAGAACTCACTAATTGATAGATGTCAAAAAGTAGCTGTCAGCTCCGAATGAAAGCTCTGGAGTCAGTCTGCAGAAATGGGTGTTATGCCTGGCAGGCTACAAAATCGTCCGTAATGATTGAGAGATAAGTACATCCCTAGTAAAACAATGCTGGCAAATTAGGGAGGAAATTAAAGTTGGCGGAATGATAAATTAATTATGAAGATGGAGCAGCCCAAATTCGGTGAGCAGGACCTCATGCACTAATGGTGGTTGTATTGATGCACTAGAAATTGTATCCCAAGGGTGGTGCTTAAAAAAGGCTTTGGTATCATTGTGGGGAAGCAACTGGACACAGGACTTGGTCTGATGGTGTGAAAGAGCATTAATGTAATCTTTGGCTGAGTTAGTGGGGGCATATGTGTTGACTGTAATGCTGACTATATGGCAGTGGTGTGTTACAGTGCTGTGCGTGCTAGAAATCTGAAAAAGGGTGGGTGTAAAAGCATAAGAACTGCTGGTAGATTGGAGAATATACTTTCCCTCCCTTATCAAAATGAGATGACCGGATTACAGTGTATAATTACCTTCACAACAAGAAAAAAGTGTTTTGCATCAGATGTATGTATTACAAGAATCAGTGGGTGGAAATGTAAGCCAAGCAGATTTAAGCAAGCAATGAGGCTTGGATTTGTAGCAGTGTGATGAACTGCTGAAACAAGCTGCCCAAGAAAGTGGTAGTGTGCATATCAAAACTGGACCACTTTCTGGAAAATATATGTTGGCCAAACAGAAATTATTGGGCTTGGTATATGGGGAATAGTGCAATGCTGTAGTCTGTGACACCGAAGAGGTTAGACATGGTGAGTTAATGGTCCTTTCTGGCCTCAGAAGTCATGACTTAAGGAAAATGTCTTAAACATGTTAGGCCAAATTCTTCTTATTTCATACAGCTAAGACACCCACTAATCCTGAGGAAACATTGAGGCAAATAGTATCAGGAGCAGCAAGCAGTATGGTCTTGGAAAGGATAAAGCATTTTAAATATACCTTTCATGTTAATATGCAACACTATACATTCTGTATATTATAGATCTGGGGACCAAGGCTGTAGGCTACGGTCAGCATGCTCCGAGTCGGCACTCAGCAAGCAAGGTAGTATGCACAGTAAGGGAACTGAAAGATAAACAGACGGGGTGGGAATGTATGTGAGTGGCTATAGGGAGCACCGAATATGTAATTTGCTACTGTTTCAGGTATTCATGTTGAGAGAAAGAACTTTAATTGTTTTGGCGGGGAGCACTGCTGTGTAGACTGAAATGGGAGAAAGAATGTAAACAAAGGGCAATGATCAATTGCTCTGTTATCATAGCTTGTAGAAATGTCTCGTGGGTCATGGCAGGGACTTTTGACAAACATCGTTCTATTTAATATCTCTATGCTAATCTCAAAGCAGAGGTAAACAGCACAATAGTGAAATGTGCTGATGATACTAAACCAGGAAGGAATGCAAACAGGAGACAGCAGATAAATTATATCAAAGGACCGGCAGATATTAGAAAGCTGGGTACAAAATCCCTCAAACGACTCACAAAAAAAAAAAAAAAAGAAGAAGGAAAAAAAACAACCAAAGAAAAAAAGATATATTTGAATGCACATGTCCTGGCCATCAGTACTGCTGATAGAGTTTCAAGGTATAGTGGACAGCAGATCAGATGGGAGTGAGATATGAATTTGCATACTGATAAAGGCTATGCACATACAGGCACGTGTCACGAAGCAGGGAGGTAATAGTTCACGTGTAAAGCTCTGTGTGCCAGCCACTCACTGACTGGAAGAAGTTGGAATAAATCCCACAACAATTCAAAGGCTGGAAAAATCACTTTGGGGGAAAGACTGAGGCTTAAACCCAGCATCTCATTAAGCACAGACTTAACGTGCATGGGCTGTGTTGCTGATTTACAACTCCCTTTACAGCCCTGCTAGGTGGCTTTAACAAAGGAACTACATATCAGCTTACATGATGCACATGTTTAAGCACTTGGTTAGACTGGAGCAGAAGGGGCTTAGAGGAAACATGACAAAAGTCTACAAGCCCTTGGCCACTGAAAGGTGCATATTGGCTGCATTGAAATCAGCAGGCAGTCATGTACTTCCATAAGGCTGGGCTACTGCTTTCTTATGCATGGAACAAAGGTCTGCAAAGGCTTAAACCAGCCAGTATTATTTAACTGAAAGGGAGAAAGGCAGCAAACTGAGGCCTTTTGGGTGTATTTTTTTTTAAGGTGAAAATTGGAAGGCTGTCAGATGGTCTTTCAAGGGGAGTGCATATCGCTGGGGAGTTTAGGGTAGGTTTGAATAAAGCACTGGAGAATGTCTATAAAGCACAGTTTTATGTCTTTATATTGGAAGGCTGGGAGTTCTTCCCTATCCCAAGAATTCCTGATCATATGGAGTCACCACAAAAGCTCTGCAGTTCAAGGTGGGAGGAATGGTTCCCTTCTGAGCTCTGAAATCATCTCTGCGACTGTTCATAAAAGAGTTCTTGTGAGGCTGAATTCCTGATGCTGATTTTCAAACCAAGGAAAATTAATCTTTAAAGAATAAGGCTGTGAAATGCTGAACTGGGATCACAGATATGGTGGGAATATCTCTTCTGTGTAACCATTTATTGTGCTTATAACTGAGAATTATCTGAAGTAAAGAGCAGTTTGTTCTCTAAGAATGGCATTTTGGGGGAGTTAGTACTCGATTCTTTTTGAAAGTCAAGAAAAGGTGAATACCCAGCTCCTTAGATTCTTTTAAACGTTGCCACAGACTTAGATTTTTTTTTAAATTTTGCTCAGAAATAGTAGAAAAAAACTCTCTTCTGGAAAAAAACAACACTTCAGTGTTTCACTTAAATAATGATTCTAGACTTTTAATGCAATTAGTATCACATGATTTTATAATTAGTATTAGAAAATCACTGTGTAAAAGAACATCTAATATTTAATTTTATCTTTCAGAAATATAGCAGTGAAAATAAGAATGTTGACTTTGGTGGGGGTTTAGTCTTGGAAAGTTAACAGGCACTCTTCTGGGCTTCACTAGTCAATACCCATAAGAATTTAATAAAACTCCTGCATAGATTATGAAAAAAGCAACAGGGAAAGACCAAGGGAATGATGATTAGAGTAGACCTTCCCTTTACAAATCTTCATCAAAAATACTAGAAAGTCGTATTTGTCATCACAGGATGGAAGTCAGGATACAGGGTTAAATTATTCATGAGTGAGTATCTACAGACCCTTCTCCTTTTTCTTCTTTCTCATTGCCCTTTACAGTCCAGTTTTATACTGCATTGCTTCATTCACTCCCTCGTGCTTTTTCTTGCCCGATAGGAGGTCTCTATAAACTAGTTCAAGTGACTAACTTGCTCTCCTCATATAGTTACTTAGTTCTAACATTCAGCACTCAGTCCCCTTTGGATGCTGAGTTGCTACAGCAGTTGTTAAAATTTTTATGTGTAGTACAGTACAAAAGCTACCAAAAGAGGGCAACATATGAGCCAACAATGAGAAATGTATCCTGACAAGTTTACAGTTGCGTATTTGTGGCACCCTCCCCCTTTCTTTTTGATAAAGCAAGAAATTCTAGCAGAGCTGGTCAGGAAACAGGATTTCCATTCTATGGGAAATTCCAACACTTGGGGAAAAAAGTGAAGGTGCTGAAGTTTTTACGGATTTAAAATTCAGAGAAAATGTATTTGGCATGATGGAAGTGTTCCATAAATATCAAACCATTCTCATACCAGAAAACCCGAAAGTTATAAGGACATTAAAATATTCAAATTAATAGGAAAAAAATATATGAATGTTATAAAGTTCAAAGCAAAATTAAATGAAACAGGGAACACTTAAATGTTTTCACTTTAGGGAAACCAATACTTTAAATATTATTGAATGTAAATATTATTTTAATTTCTATCCATTAAAAATGTTGTCAAAGTAAGTATGCTCTCAAAAAAGCATGCTGATTGAGACCAAGTTGTATTTTCTGAAAGAGTATGTTTCCTCTGAACATTGTTTGATTACGTTTTCTCTCAGTGAAACGCCTGAGAGAATTTCAGAATACTTTTAATAACCCTGCAAAGGACTAAGGTAAATTGGCCACATCCCAGGACTGTCCGTGATGCTGTGTTTGAGAAGCTAGACAAAGTGCTATCCCAAACGCCAGGCATGTGAGCTCAAAAGCTAGTATACCCTGGACAACACCGAATGTGCACTCATTGGCAAACAGTTTATTATAAACAAAGTTTTTTTTCAAAGTATTCAATAGTACTCCAAGGAGTTAGACAGTCTTGAACCCATGCCAGCATGGCAATGGATACAGTAAGCAAATATAATCTACCTCACTTAGGGTAAATATTTGGCCACAAATGTATTGAAAGCTCTTTAATTCTTTGTACACTTCTATGATGAGAACCAGAGGAAAGGCAGTGGAGATGTAAAGACTGGAGGGTGATTTTTTTCTTCTCTTATCAGCAGCCCAGATAGGCTAGCTGCCAGTCAAATTAAAAACCTCACTGGAGGAAATGAATGGAGGCCTGTAGGTGTAGAAATCTGCTGTTTATACAGCTGCACCAAGTTCTGCTAATGATCAACCAGAATCAGCCAAGTCTTCATGGAGATATGCAAAATTCTGTGGCAGTGTCTAGGAGGTTGACTACGGAATTTAGGGCATCCTCAGGGTTTTTTTTCCTTCATTTGTCTCGTCTCTTTTTTCAAGACTAACTTCTGCTTACTGCTTGCCTCTATTATGGCTTAAAATTCTGGAAAGTATCCAGAAAGGAGAGGGGGGCAGATCTATTATCTATCTGGAAACATTTGGAAGTTTGGAAGTACTCACCCATCTTGAAGACAGGATGTTCTGCTTGCAGGAGCAATACCTTATCTTCTCTCATTTATCCATGTCCTGCTTTTGCATTTGTATTTCTGTGGATTCCAAAAGAAGAAAAGATTTATTCTTCCTAGCCAGAAACAAGTAGAGGTTCCTGTCTGGAGGGTTTCTCCATTGTCTGATCTATGACATGAACAATGACTTCACATTGCTGACCTGATGAAGGGCTGCAGAACCACAGGGTATCAAATAAGACATTCATAAGGAATGACAGCTGTGCACACTGTCTGAGTGGCTGAATTGAGTGTATCGACTTTAATCACAATATTTTCAGCCAGCTCCTGTATTCTGGATATGCAGGAAGCTATTTATACTCATCTGCTTGGCCTTCGTTTCTTGTACTGCTCATCTATTTTTGATTAGTGTCTTGATGCTCCCTCCCAGGCAATGATGCTACTTTTGGGAGACAGACGAGGAACAGTTATGGAGTATAATACATGTATTCTAATGGCACTGGGAGGTGTGGTTCATTATCTGGTTGTGTTTGTTTGTAAATATCCTTGCCTCATGGGTATGAGCCTGCACGTCTGACTGCCATGTTATATTGGTACTTTACCCAGCATCCCGGTGACTGGTGTTTATTCAGGAAAGAATCATTCCATGCACACAGACACACTGATTCTCACAAGTGGTTCTGCATATGCCTTTGCTTCTTGACTTCTGCCAATTTCAAGCTGAAATTCTAGGAAGCAACAATAACACTGACAGGAGTCACAGCAGACTTGAAGATGATTGCTGTAGCTCTGTGAACACAAACTGGACTTATTTTTCTTCCTTAGAAATGATTTTTAAACATGCCTTGGCTTCTCCAAGCTAGCATAGTTTTACCCTGCAAGTCAGGTTATGGAGAAGGATCTGTTACCCCCTTTGCAGATGTGGTACGTGAACCTAGTTACATCACATTTCGAGGCAGATGGATCTCCGAAGGGAACTGCAGTATCCAATCATGTGCTTTCTGCCCCTTGCTATTGATTCTTGTGGTTAGTCTGTTTCTGATTTTACTTCTCCGTGTAGTTTAAGGGCAAGTCTGTGGTTTGCCCCATGTGCCCAAGCGAGGGAGCAAGGGTGCAGAAGACTGCCTGAAAATAACTAAATCAGAAACAGATAGACCAATTACAAGGACAAATGCCAAGGGATGGAGAACACACAGCATCCTCATGATCAGATACGCCCGCCGCATTGGGGGAGAGATGGATGTTTCACCATGTGACGTAACTCAGTACCACATTGGAGAAGAGAGCCAGAGCGTCCTCTTCCTTGCCTGGCTGAGCAAAACCCTCTCGTGTGGTTTGCCCACACGGCATGTCCCAGCATGGGGAGGAACAGCTTCCCTGAGGTAGGGGTGGGGAGGAGTAAGGCTGGGAAATGAGAAGCTGCCCTTGCCTCTCCAGTGCCTGCCCCGACAGCCAGCAGGCCTAAGCTGACACAAGGAAGGATGTAATCTGCTCCTGGTTGTTTTAAGCTCAAAGCACATTACTTCCTTCTGTGGAATCAGAGGATAGTCATGGATGTCGTCATGACTCAAGGTCTCCTGGGGCAGAATGGGTCTGTGCTATGCCTATAATCAAATGACCCCAGGAGTGAATTAGGAGGGCTTTTGATGTCATTCTCTGAGCGCTGCACCACAGGAGACAAAGACTTCTTAATGTAATGTCAGGCTATCTCTTAAACATAACCATGAAACTAACTTTGACTTGCCAGCAGCTGGTACAGGCAGTGG
The DNA here is from genome assembly GCA_013400875.1 of Anhinga rufa. Taxonomy (NCBI): domain Eukaryota; kingdom Metazoa; phylum Chordata; class Aves; order Suliformes; family Anhingidae; genus Anhinga; species Anhinga rufa. The sequence continues at coordinate 42,077 of VZTV01063555.1, forward strand.
CCTCCCTACACCGCTCTGGCACTTAGCATAAGAAATGTCATTATGTGGGTGGATTAGGCAGAACCTGTCAAAGCTGTGTGCGTGTTCTTTGGCTGCGTTTCCTTCCCTGGGCTAATAATGCTGAGGAGATGGGGAGTGGGTTGACACATTTTCTGGCATGTGTCATGTAACCCAGTGAAGTGGAGGACATGTCAGCCACAAGACTTTTCTGCTTTAGTAAGTCGCAGGCAGAAGTGACATGCTGTAGTGGCTAGCAGTCTTAATCCTCTATGTATTCATACCTCTAGTGCCTTCATCATGGTTTCAGCTTCCCCAGGGCTCTCTGACAGAGCCAGAGGTATGTCTGGAGGAAAGGGTAAGGAAATGTATCCAGACAGATATTGTTTAAACTCAGGGAAGCAGCAGTAGACAGAGGCGTTTGCATAACGTTATCTACAGTCCCTGAAGAACCTTACAAGTTGACTGATATGATCTCAATAAAAACCCCTGAATTTGGCACTGATACAGGGGGAAATATTCAGTGGCTGTTTTGCAGTGTGCAAAAACGCTCCATACCAGTTCAGCAGAGGATACAAAGAATACTCGTCCCTGATAAGAAGAGTATTTTAGGACAGAAGATGCTAAATCAAGCCAACCAGAGATCAATGAAATTTAGGACACTGGCTCCCTAAACTGGCGTTAGGGCAGTTGATATGAGTATTGGGGTGAGGGAATTTCTCAGGGTCCAGCACAGTCTCAAGGTAAATTATCCTCCAGGGAACAGGGAAGAGAGTGTATTCATTCTCACAGAGAAGCCTGGTTTTGCACAGCTCCCTGCTTAAAGTCCGTGCTGAGAAGATGCAGTTTAGTCCCTGGGCTGAGGCAATATGCCAGGTGGATTCCTCACAAATTACCATCAGAGCAGCAGAAGGTGGTATGGGCATGTCTACCCAGTATGACTGAAATGCCATCTCCTGTCACTGCCAGTATGTTGCAGGCTGTGTTTTGTTGTCGAGAAAAGACATCTCAGCTGGGTGTTATCTGCATGCCACAAAACACACAGGCTGTAGGTCTGATGTGGCTTATAGCAGGGACAGCACCCAATTGACTGGGAAGAGTTACTGTACTGCGTTTTCCCTGTAGCTCATAATTAAAAAAAAAACCTAAAAAATAGGGCCAGCAGCTTCTGCAGGTAACTACAGGTGAACAACAACTGCTATGCTGCTGCAGCACCTGTAGCATCTCATGTCGAGAATTGCCATCCCCAGGTGCCATGTTCTGGTTCCCTGTAAAGCAGTAGTTGCGTAAGCATGTAAGTGGTGCAAGTACAGCTTGGCGGGCATGGAGGAAGCCTGTGTGGGCAGGGGAACTGCACAGTAGCCCCACAGGGTTGGGGGTGCCTCCTCCCTTCACTTGCTGGTGTTGAGGCACAGCATGGGATTGTAGTAAGGGGATAACAGAAGCTGCCCAGTAGCTGTACCTCCTGCAAACACACATCACGTCTGCTGGTGTGGCTGCTGCCCCTGCGTCAGACACAGCTGGTTAGCCAGTCAGTCAGCTGGTGCCTAGTATGTGGGGCTGGGGAGCTGGACTGGAGCTTAAGGGACTGCACTGGGATGCTCTGAGGTGCCAATTCTGCCATAGGGAAGGAAGAGACAGAGGATAATGCTGAGGTGGGAGATGACTCTGCCAGTTAATTTGTGCTCGCTTCCACTGCTTGACATCTGTGTGAAGTTGAGACAACCTGCATCAACACGATGCCTGACACAGAATTTGTATCGCCCCATGATCAGTGTGACCCTGCTCAGATTGCCAGATAACGTCACATCTCCAGTTGTGTAACACCACCATGTTCTCTAGATCCCGGGCCTGCAATCATTATTGAGCTGATTATTTGTGCACTGGGGAGGGAATTCAAATATTGTTAATCAGTGAAAATATTAGCTATGTGTCCTTTGTTGGGTGTAAAGCAACCCCCCTCCTCATAGGTCCACATATTGAAAGTAGGAACTCATTGGAGAGAAAAAATATGTGCCAGGAGGGATAAGGGAAGAGCTTTCATCTGTGTATGAGTACATGACGTGCAGGGTACACAACAGTGTTTAGGTAGATACCAGCATTTTGTAATTCAGGGATCATGTAACTTCAAAACAATATCCACTGCTGCCATGATATTTTTCATTTACAGCTAAATAAAAATTAGACTAAACTCTGCATGATCATTTATTGCTTTTATTTCCCTCCACCTTGTTTGTTTGCCTGCTTTCTTGCATGGCAATGTGTATATTGTTTGGTTGCTTGTTTGTTTTTATTTGAAATAATTTTGCATGTAATTTTCTGAACTCTTGCAGAGCAGAGAGGCTAGTAAATGTTTATGTTTATGCACCTTTGTCCACATACAAAGACTGATGGATAGCTAATAAAATGCACATCTCTGCAATCCTTTCATGCTTAAGATCCCCAAGCAGAAGTTGTGAGTATTCAAATAAATAGAACTGATCCAAAATGTACATATTTAGCTTAGATAATAGCAGCCCCCAGATATGTGCCTCTTTCTGCAGTTGGAAATCTGTCAGTTGAACAAAGAGCAGGATATAGTGTGAATCAGGCTGTCCTAAAAGCTTTATGTGATAGACACACTTTATGGAGTTAGTTCCATTTCTCTCACATTTCAAAAGCAGACTCAGACCCTAATTATCATAAGGGCAAATTCCACAAAATGATTTTCTGTAGTCGAGGATTGCAATGTATTTTAAAAATCAGAATATATGTTAAAAGAACGCAGTTTGTCCCAAGGCTTATGGTTCAGCTGTACAAAGCTTCTCCTTGTTCCTTCCATCTGAAAAAGTATTCCTGAAAAGTCATTCTGCATATGGTTTTTTTTGCTATTTTTCAGGGAGAAAAAAATATAAATGAGCTGTAAAGCTCATGTTGTTCTGAACTCCTACTCTCCTCGTTCACCGAGGAGTTCATCAAACAAAATTCCACAAGAAACAAATGTTATTATGAGATTAGCAGAATGAACGCCAGAGTTCAGATACTAAACATTTTTTTAAAAAACAGTGGGCTTAATGACGTGAAGGAAGTTGTAGTTTAAACATCAAGGTCAATTATTTCGTTAAATATTATTTAAAAGTTACTTGCCTTGAAACAAAACCAGAGCTATCCATTTCCCAAAAATGCAAACAGATTATTCTGCCCCTGTTTGTCAGCTTCACTAGATAACTCCCATTTGATCTTCAAATGAAAACAGTTTCTGTTTCAGATTTATACAACAGCCTGCCTCTGAAAAGAAAAAAGACCTTAAGGTTGGTCTGCTCTTTACTTTCCCTTCTAATCCTGTGAGAAGATTTGCATAAGAAAAGCAAGTAGATTTGAGTCTAGTTTTTTCTGTCTAGATCGAAAGCATGAGGATCAGCCAGTCCTCTCCATTTATTCAGAAAGAAAACAATTGCTTTTGTAAGTCAGGTGAGCAGGAAATCTTTCAGTAAGTTCAGCAAGATTCCTCTAAAAGTAACAGGGGTTGCTTATCAAGACTAAAAGGAGCTTAGTTAAATAATTATAATAGTCAAACACGGAGGGTCTAAAACCTAAAACCTCCAGTTCCAGGTATGTTTCCTGATACTGTATACTTAGCTTTAAAACAACATCCAGAATTGGTATTTCCTGGACCTTGCAAAGCAGCCTCTTGTATTTGCAGGTAGCCTTCTTGCACTTCCTAGCAGCATCGGTCTCATTTGGGACCTCAGTGAGCAGAGGAGTGCTGGGCGGTGGTGAGTGAGCTCTGGGTGTCACCACCGAGCCAGTGCCCCCAGCTCCAAGTGTGACCCCTGGAGCAAACCAGCCAACTCTGCTGTAGCGTGGGAATATGGACCCCTACCTACAAGGGGGCTGTGAAGCAGAACAGTTTAATGTGTGCAACGTACTTGGAGATTCTTTCAGTGTATAGAAAAGCAAATTATTATTTTATAGGAAGAAGATTAGAAGGGATGTTTTGGATCATGGGGTCAAGTCGCTTGCTGTGGATGGTAACCACATCTCAGAAGCTGGTTCACAAATGAGTCAAGTTCCATCTTCCAGCTGCTTTGATTCCTTCCCACCTGCAGAAGGCCCTTCTGGGTCCTCAACACTCTGGTGGGGCAAAGGTGCTTTTCTGTTTCCAGCCTGAATCCCCTCCTGGCCAGTTTGTACCAATTCTTTCTCTTAAAATTTTTTTATTGGGGAGGAGGGGAGGGAAACTGTATTATAATTTTAAGATTAATTTGAATTTTCCTCTGAGCCCCAGGCACCTGGTGGAAAGATGCCAGCAATGCTGTAGGCTGGTTTGATGTACCAATAAAAATAAAAAAAAGGAGTAAGAAAAGCGCCATTCTTAGAAAGCCTTCAGCCTTCCAGCCAGAGCACAAACAGCTTCTTATATAGGACTCTCCCCGGGTAAATCAACAGCCCCGGGGCGAAGGGGCCGCAGCTCTTGTGGCCTCGCATAGACCCAGGACCCCCCCTCGGGGAGGAACTCGACACAGGGGAAGGAGAGAGGGAAGGGAAGGGGAGAGAGGACCCATCCTCAAACCACGGTTGAGACCTTGCCCGAAGGGGGTCGACGCTCCGCTGGGGCGAAGCGGTGCGGAGAACCCGCCCCCCTCCGCGGGGCTCGGGTCCCTGCCCGACGCGGGGGGCTCAGCTCCGCGCCCCCTGCCCGCCCCGCCGGGGCTCTGCCAGCTCCCTGCCCGCCCCGCCGGGGCTCAGCCCGCACCCCCGGGCTCCCGCCGGGGCTCTGCCCGCTCCCTGCCCGCCCCGCCGGGGCTCAGCCCGCACCCCCGGGCTCCCTCCGGGGCTCTGCCAGCTCCCTGCCCGCCCCGCCGGGGCTGAGCCCGCTCCCTGCCCGCCCCGCCGGGGCTC
>VZTV01063560.1:350-24878 GCA_013400875.1 Anhinga rufa
AAGACAGCATGTTTGTCTGAAGATGCAACATCTGGAAGACCATAATATAGTAAGATTTTAGTTACACACCCCATGTGGACTACATTTATTGTCTATTTTACTGTAGCAGACATTTTGTTTGCTTCTCAGGCCATGAAATACCATGGACAATCAAAGAAGAAAGATTATTTTCCTAATGATAACATTATGCGGTGGCTTCAGAATTTTGCAAACCACATCTTTTCTAGGTTTGGGCCAACACATGGGTTCTGAAGGAAATCTTGCCTAAAATGAAATTAAGGAATTTTCAAGTAGCTTGAACTGATCAAAATAACCAAAGGATGGAATTTGATTCATAGTGCAAAACAGGACCCGCATCTATCCTTCTTTCAGTTTGTATTAGAATACCTAAAGGCTGAAAAAAATAACCTAAAATGTGCTTATGTATGGAAGAGAATACAGTGATGGAGATTTCTCTGAGTGGGACACATTTTCTTGGTCTCCATCACCTAGCTGAGCTAGTGGAGATGAGATTAGAGGAGAAGAAGTAATGCAAAGAGCAAAACCATTCCTACAATCAATAGGAGATAATTTTTATTCAGACTCCAAAATGCTTTAAAGCTGTCCTAAATGATTGCACTGTGTATAGGAATCAGTGTGCTCATCATGGAAGAATAATTCTTCTTGAGAAAGAAGCACAACTGCTATTGAATGGAGCATGACCTTTCAAAAATTACCGAAATCTCTCTTACATTTACTCAGACACCAGTCACTAAATTAACCTCTCTGGTAAGTAAGATGAGGTCAATGGAGTTGTTATCTCAAGGATAAATTTCCATAATAATTTTTCCAGGTGTCGACCAAGCAGTCAATATTTTTAAAAGAGGACACAACAAATTAATTAGCAACAATTTGAATATACAATAAAAGAAAGAAAAATGGAAAAAAAGAAGAGTATTTATTCTTTCACTCTCCATACCTCATATATATTGATTTATCTAGTGCATAATGTGCATATATACAAACACATACGTACATATATATACATATGTGAGACAACTCTTTGTTTTTTATGAGAGATCACAGAATCACAGGTTGGAAGGGACCTCAGGGATCATCTAGTCCAACAAATAAATAAAAACAAATGCATGTCCTAAGACATAGTAATACTAGGAGCTACAGGGAGTTTTAAGTTGGAGGAAAAGGGACAAGCAACATGTCCAGTGTTTTAGCCAACTGCCTTTGCAAAGGCATATGTCCAGCTTAAGTGTGTAATGAGTAGATCAGAAACCTGATTTGTGCTTTTATTTAGCAAATAGTTGCATGTGCAGTCACTTCAATGTTCAGCTTTCTATTTTGCCTGTGCAAAAGACATGATAGAGATTTTACATCTTGTGCTGTCTAGACACTTTCTGAAATTTAGTCTTAAATTTGGTAAATTTCTTTCCTGAATTTAGGGTCTTTGATAACTTGTTGACTTCTGTAATCATTTTTAATAGAGTGATTGTCTCTTTTCTTGTTTGCCCCCAGCCTCCCAAGAATTGTTCAAGGAAATATATTCTAGAAACTTTCCTGAGATAAACTATAGATTACTATTAGTCAGGCTGCCAGGTGATTTCAGCCAGTATTGTTTTATAATTCAAGCTGTGCAGATCCTACCTGAAATGTCAGAATATCCTCTGCAATCACAAACTTGATGATAAGTGTTCTCTGTCTTTTTGAGACACTTTGTAACATAGGGCAGGACTGCAGGTTTAAGTTTAAAAGGAGCATTGTTAATCTCAGGATAACTCTTTATTTATATCTTTTTATTTTACAGAGGTTTTTCTGCAGGGTGATTAAAGCATCAGAACTTGCTCTGAGGCTAGCTCCTTTTCAGGGCTCTAAAGAAACTCACCACTGAATGAAAATCATTTCAGGAACAATTAGAGAAAAGGTCAGCATAAATTCTTCCTGTATCCACGGCATTAGCATCACCCAAGTGTCTCTTGCTTACAGTACGTTGTGACAAAGTAAAAGCTATTTCAGCTGTTATATTGTGATGGCTGTTATTTATGGGACATAAAAGGATACTGAAATACAAAAGGGTTTGAAAAGACCAGGGTAAGATCAGATAAAAAAAAATGAGAGAGAAACAGGCATCTTGGGATGGTAACTACCCTGCCATGTACTGACAGGGAGGTTGTATATTTTTAGAATATACTGAAAGGAATGGTGCTTTTACTTAGGTTTTTATGGTTTACCATGAGATGCAATTTTCTGGCCTTATATGCAGTTGTAACAAAAGTCAGAGAGATTTTATGATAGCTGCCAGAGTTCATAAATGATGGCATACACTAAAATATTTATAGAACTGTAAAATCTTGATTTCTCTCTGGTTTAGCAGATGGGGTCCTAAAACTGGTTCCCAGATTGTCACATTTCTTTACCCTTTGATGACAAAGAAGCCTGTTATCACTTTTTTTTTTTCCTCTGGAAAGCAAGTTCACTAGTGTAATCAAGTTCATACTTCTATCCAATTATACACACCAGGATCTCATGAATTAAGACATGTCAGCCATATAAGATTTGTAATTATTTAAGGCAAAGGGCCTATTGTTAAACATCAGGATCTCAGCAGCCTTGCCATCTCTCTGACCAATGACCATTGACTCATCTCAGTATAATTGCTCACCTATATACTGGTGAAAATCTGATTCCTGATCATTATGCTGCATCCACATGGCACAGATAAATGCTACTTATACACCAGAAGCGGTGAACTTAGTTGCCTCCTTGGTACAAAGCAGCAACATAGCACAGCTATTTGTTTCTCTTCAGGATGTTTTGTTGTCCTCAAAGAAGTTGAATCCCTGTAGGACTGCTAAACTCAGCTGTACTTCAGAATTAGAACTGATGGTTGGGGGTAGCAGAAGCAGAATAAATAGTTGGTGAAGCAGCATTTTTCAATTGCTGACCAGGATTTACTCCACATTAAAAGTCTTTTCACTAAAATTGAAAATGCTGAAGAAGAGAAAGCATCAAGTCATGTAATTGTCCTTTTATTGTATTTTCATGTGAAAGTTTTTAGATTTTAGCAGATAATCAATGAATGCATGTGCAGTACCCACACACCTCTACCATATTTCCAACACCCATTAAGCTATATCATATCTCCACATTTTGTTACAATAATTGTCTAAATATTTATAAATTAGAAAATCAAAACAGGGCTTGGGGTCCAGACAAACTAGAAATACCTCCATTACCAAGACTCAGTGCATCAGGCAAGATATAAATTAGCAAACCAAGGAATCAAGAAGAGGTCAATAGAAGGAAAAAGGGTTCTGTAAAATAATTTTTAAAAGCCCAAAGTGGTCTAAATTTATCATAATTTCTCTGTATTTAAAATAAATACAAAAATCTGAACACCCAAAACACTATGAACCTAAATGCATTTTGATTTTGGTATAGTGCTTTGGTTTGTTGTTAATTAGTAGCATCTACTGACATTATGCCTATAGAGGTGGAAGACAGAAGAACCTGGCACACATATCAGAATGCCATGGCAAATTGTAGCAAATCTGAATATCAAACTTCAGAGTTAGGTCTTCTACTAAGAGATCCCAGCACAAAGCACAGCTTCACCAACAGAGCCAAATCCATTTATAACAGCTGAGAATGTGGTCAAGGTAATAGGTGGGCTTGTTGTGAGATTTCCTTAGAATGTTGTTTGTGTTTGTTTTTTTTTTTTAAATACAGAAAAAAGCGCTTTTTTTACAGTTCCTAGATGCCTGACTACTCACCTTTTTGTTCTCTCTCCTTCTCTCTCTCTCCTTCTCTCTCTCTCCTTCTCTCTCTCTCCTTCTCTCTCTCTCCAGACGAACCAATAAACAATAAATTAAAAAAAAGAGCAAAGGAAACACAGAAGTTAGAGAAGTATCTGTTATTCAGACTCCATAGGCAGAGCTTTTATGCAAACTGCAGTGATTAGTATTTTACTTTATACAGGAAATCTTTATTTCTTCAATAAAGTGACTCTCATTTCCCAAAAGGCAGTATTTTCTTTCTTTCTCCCCCCACCCCCGGCTTCTCATGTGTTATCCCCTAGCAGCTTTTTGTCTGAGTGTGTCCCAAGATTTTTTAAATAGATAGAATAACAACAATAAATACCAATCTCTAATTTTTTCAATGGAGTTTGGGAGAAGTATCTTACTGAGTATTTGTAGGCTTCGGTTTATTTGTGTGGATATGAGATCTGCTTTAACCAGCTGACCTTCATCCAGGTATTGTTTTGCTTTGGTTTTAAGTGAATGCTGGGAGACTTATTTGTATCCGAAACAAAGACAGTGTATTCTAGAACTTCTGCATATGTTACCTCACCAACTCATTTAATGATTTCAAGTCAGACATGAAATAGTAATAGGGTACTGAGGAAAGACTCAAGTGGAAATTTGTTGACGGCTGCCTTGGCAATGGAGACCTATCTGACTTCGGTATACTGGTGAGTTTGGTTTGGTAGGAAAGACCCGAGGCTGTTAAATTCATTTCTGTTCGCCTCTGTTTTCTTTTGGAGGTAGAAGAATAATATTAGATGATAGGCAGCATTAAACATGTTGCACAGAATGTGTAGAGCTGTATCTTATGAAGGAGCCATATGACCACATAAGAGCCCTTAGCATTGGCCCCAAATCTGCTTGCCAGAGCTTTCGGGCATCTGCCAAATGGCACTGTTGGTCTTTTCTTATTTTTATTTCTTATTAGAAAACAGAGTCTGAAGTCTGGATTATAGGTGTGAAGCTGTTGGTACTGAATACCTTTTCATCCAGTGGTGGATAGGTGGACATACTTGTTATCATCAGTAGGAGCACTTCAGGAAAAGTAGGAAACACATTTTCCTTTGGAAAGGTGGGTTGAGACTGGTGCTAGTCAGTCAGGTTTCCGTGATGAGGTAAGAGTGAAGACTCGTATATTTAGCTTCCATTTTTCTGACTGTGCTTACATAATTCTTGGACACGGACTCTCAGGTCATGGACACGTGTACTTGGCAGACATTTAAAAAAAAATATGTTTAATTTGGGAATGTGAATCCGCAAGCCCCAGGCTGTAGTTTGTCACCGCTGAGTAGGCTTTCTGAAAACAGATTTTTTCATGCTTAGCTGGGTCTCCAGTGAACAGCAAGGTAACTTCTGTAGAACTCTTCACTTAAGTCCCCTAACACATTCTGCCTGCATCCTAGCTACTTGTCTGAAGTAAAGTTGGTTGTACTAATTTCTAGCTTAAACAAGTTGCTCAGTTCTTCTGAAGAGAAAGCTGGCACTACCAGATGATGACTTGTCCCATCCTGAAATGCATCTTGTGTAACTTGCTTAGGTTAGTTGATGGGCATTCAAGTAACTTATATTAAGTAAGAAGAATATTTTTAGGTCTGACGTGTTGGAAAGCCTAAGGTTTAACTTCTTGAAATATTAGGTGCTATTTTTATCATTCTGGATACCCTGATTGCTGTGCAATTTACTATGTGGCATTGTTCACTTGAGGCATTAAAAGTAAGGATTCTAAACATTAGAGTTTCTCTGGCATTTTTTTCCCACTCCAAAATAGATTCTTATGTTTGGCTTTGTCTGATTTTTGCCTTGCTTTATTTGGTCTTTAGTGATCTTCACAGTAAGGTACTGGTTGGTCATTATCTAGTATATAATAATGAGATAAAATAATGAAATATATAATAATGCAGTATAAGAATAATGTATAATGTAGAACAATAAAGTATATAGTAATGAAGTAGTATATAATATCCACTATTCTGTGTATAAAATTCTGGAAATTTTGTTACAAAACATAATACCTGCTATCACAGGTTTTGGTTGACATATGTTTGACAAAAAAATCTTATGATTTTTGTATCATTTGGAATTTTGATCTGGGACATTACTACCTTCTGCCACACATATGCTCAAAAATTATGATGAGTCTGAGTCTTTCACAATGAAAGGGTTATATAAATGGAAAAAAATACTGGGACCTAAGAAAAGTCCACAAAAATATCTGACATACACATAAAAAATACTTTTATTCAGACTAATGTTACAGTATTGCTTTGAAATACAACATGCTATTTCACAGGTGGTACTTATACATATTTTTTAAAACTGCAGTTTAGATGCCATGCAACGAAACCTTTGTACCGCATGATTTTTTGTAGAGCTTGTGCTCTGGAATATACGGACTGTGAATTCAGCCCCCAGTCTACGGTGACTTACAAAAGGTTTTCTTCAGCTTCAGCAGTGCAACTGGAACAGATAATACTATGAAACGTACCAGACTCTGTGTTTGAGTGATTGTGTGTTTATAAAGTATGGGTGCAGAATGGAGACAGAAAATTTTGAGAGAATAGTATTATTATGAAATATCATGTATGTCTTGAAGGTAATTGTCAGCATCATGTAACTCTCATATAAGAAAAGCAGTCTGGCAATCTCCCACAAAATTCTGAAACATTTGTAGAATTGCTTTACATGTTTTACGGTGGTCAATACGGTATGGAAAATTAAACAAAGTGTTCTTGCTGGAACGTAATGAGAAAGTATGAATTGACTGGTGTGTGTTTCAACCCATCGGTGTGGCTTTAGGTTTATGCTCTTATTGTGTGCTAGAATAATTGTGTTCTTTGGTAATAAATTTGTAGGTGGTGAGAGATTAAACATGATAGTGAGCTTGTTTTAAATAAAAATTTGAGAGGAAAAAAAAGCACAAAACCCTGTGAAGTAGGTCGTAGGCTTCTCAGTTGTAGTCACAAAGTGACATTAGATTTGATGGGTGAAACCTTGGTCCCAGTGAGAGTTTTATCATTGACCTGAATTGAGCTAAGTTTTCCTATTTGGGTTTTAAGGTAGGGAAAGTAAGTAAGCTGTAATTTATTCAGTTTGGCGAATTACTTATTTGGGACAATGCTTTTGAAATATTGGACTATTCATATATTTTGTTCAGTATCTCCGAATGTCTCGGTTCTGCCTGGGAACGCATGCAGCCAGTGACTTCAGTGGTATCCACAACCCCACATACAAGGGAAAAATTTGCCCTTATATGCTCACCATGTAACGGATTCAATAATGTCCCTGTACACTTTTATTTTGGACATGACCAGAGGTGAAGTAATTACATTTCAACCTGCATGAGGTGAAGTTCTCATGCTCAGCCTAACAGGAAACAAATTTCATAGACAGAAGCATCTCTGATTATTCCAACCCCTTTTGTGTAGTTCAGCAAATCTGTTCTTTTGCTGGGAGTAGAGACCTTTCTTTGCCAATACTTCTCATCCGTCCCTGGGAACAGTGCATGGCTGGTAAATCAACACAATTATTATTCTATTCCAGAGGACATACAGTGATTTACATTTATATGCCAACATTTTCTTCCTTGTTGCCCCAGCAAGAGCTGCAAAATGATTTATAAGGATGCAGAAGTGCTGGCACAGATGTTATACAGCCTCAGCATGTTTGCACTGCACAGCGTGGCAGACTGTTCTGGAAATGTCAATGCACAGGTAGGGTGGGAGGCAGCGCGTGTGCCAGCGGTGCCCTTCCAGCTCCAGTGCAGGGCAGACCCTGGCCCTGCTGCTGGCAAACATATTTGGCATCCGTCTTTCTAACAGGTCATTTCTGCACGCTGCACTTGGGGGAGGAGGATTGTTTGGTTCTTGTAATTAGTTGCTTCTGTTGAATTCCTGATGGACTTGTGGATCGTAAAAACCTTTCCTTTGTGGAACAGTTGGCAGCTTCGTTTTATGCGTTTACTTATTTTTCTTCCCCTCTCCCCTGCCAGCCACCCCCATAGAGGATGCTTGGAGGCTGAATGGATACACAGAATAAAACCATACTTTGCAATGGGAACTCTCTTCCTCCTTCTTCAGAAAGGTCGCCATTGGGAAGTTTGCCTTTTGCTTTTAAGTATTATCAGAGCAATTGAAGATCTCCAAATCATTTAAACCCATATTTCAAATGTTAGCATTCTGGAAGAAAAAGCCATTGGAAGTTCACATTGTGAGTGCTGTATTCCTTCTAAGAGATTCAACTTAAGTAGCTTAAAGATATTTCATGTTTCATGATGTAGTGAAGGGTGGGAGTCCATCTGGTCTAACTGGTGCAGTACTGAGCCAAATGTCTCCTTTTTCTAAGTGCTGCCATTTCATAAATCTTGAATGGCTGAGGCTGAAAAGGGCTAGGTGTTGGGGATGGCATGAATCCTGCTACTTTACCTCATTTCACCTGGTCTGTATAAGAAAGTCTGATGTGGGTCACTATTTGGTATTCCTTTCAAGCATTTCCCAGGGCTGTGAAACCTAAATCGGAGCTCTGTTTCGTGGTTCAGCTTGAACATGTGCAAAATCATTCTGGTCTCTGCCTCTCTGGAAGGCCTTCCCCATGGGAGATGAGCTTTGATTTTACAGGGGCTGGTCCCTAGGAGACAGTTCACATCTGTGTTGTCTTCTAACACGCCTGGTCCTGCCACCTGTGGAGCTGGCCTTGACCTAATGTGAGGCTGAACTCCACAGCTCCTGGCCATCGGACAGAATGGGTTTGAGAGTGGTGAGTAGCACCCTATTTTGGCCAAAATTACCTGCAAGAAGAAAGAGAGAAAGCTCACATCTTAGTTGCACCAGCAGAAATGTGCATGGTTAAAAAGATGAACCTACTCCTTGGATGTGCTGAAGGATGCAATGGACAAGTTGATTAAAAAAAAAATTCTTCACATAACATAAATCAAGGCAAAATGTTATGTTCCTCCCATTAAGAGAATAAATAAATAGAACTAAAGCACAAAAACAAAGTCCTGTAACCTCCTGATTTGAGGAACATTGGTATAAACTTGAGGAGATTAGCTCTGCGGGCTGCAAAAAACAAGGGTCTAAATTTTGGGGCACATATTCTTGGAGAAATTGCTGCTTTAATGCACCAAGTCCATCCTAGGCTTGGCAGAGTAGATTACAAGAGTGCACATTCGTGGCTTAGGGCTTAAGACATTTGGTAGAGGAGCAGTGACAATGAGGAGGAAGACAGAGGAAAGGGAATTATACCTTAGTCATGGAAATTATGCTCTACTCTGCCCAGTCAAACTTCTGCAATGTCAGGTTTTGTGGCTTTAACTTAGAGAAGAACTTAGGCCCATGTGTAGATGAAATTAAATAATGCAACAAAGATGGGCTTGTATTTGGGGCAAATGCCCTCCCTTTTGACTATGCACAATCCCATTGCAGGTGGTAGATTGCACTCAGTTATATCAGGACTAATGTTTCCTTTCTGATGGCTGGGTATACTGAGCAAAACAGGCTTTAGTGACTCCCTATAGTAGTAAACAACCTCCCTGTGGGTCCTCTAAAATACCCAACTCCTTCATTCAGCACTGAGAGATCTCCAAACACTTAGTTCATAAACAACCCAAGCATTTTAACACACTTTCCTCGTTCTCCCAGGGGGTGTTCTTGGCTTGTGTTCTCTCCCTTTATTACAGCTTTAATCTTACGATGTGAACTGGGACTTGTTTACATTTTTATTTTTAAAGGCTTTTTTTGTGTATGTGTGTGTGAGTGCATGCACTAAAGATCTAAATTGACAGATGCATTTTTGTAGGACTGAAATGACATATCTAAGTTTTACTGCTCTCTTCCCTGTATTTGCATTTTTAATTACTTGCATCATATTTTATTAGTGTGTTACCTGATGAAGAATTCCAACTAATTAATTTCACCTGGAATTATATGCTGGTGTATGAAAAATTATACTTGGCCATTTGTGGAGACCAGCTGTGTATTAGGAATATCTGATACCCATCTGAAAGATTAAAAAAAAAGAAAGTAAGAGAAAACAGCTGATTGTAAAAGCTAGTCCCTTTTTTTTCTCAAGCCCTAAAGATATTATTATTGGCAGATATCCTTTATTACTCACCCTATATACTACACATTAACTCAGAAGTTTTTTCTAACTGAACATCATTCAGTCAGATGACTTTTTCTTCAACCATTTCAGCTTTAATTTGTAGTAAAGCTAATGTTGTTGAGTTCCACCCATATGCACAGACTCATTTGTTTCCATTCCAGCATGACTCACAGAGATACAACTTCACTTTGACCATGACTTTTTTTTTCCCCAATGTAATTTTATTATCTAGGTGGAATTAAGAGAGAGGGTGTATTGATTAGGAATGCAGGCATATTATGAAAAGCTACCTGTACAGGAAGAGGAAGGAAGGAAAAGAGAATATGAAATGTGACCTGATCCTGCAACACAGCTGAACATACACACACGTGCACGCGCGCATGCACACTCTCTCTCTCTCTCCCCCTTTCCATGGATATTTCTGGTTTGATTCTTTGTCTGCACTGACAACAGATGGTGTTTTAATAAAGTCCAGTAGGAATATTACTGTGAGTAAACAATCCAATGCATGCCAATTTCATAATTGCTGGGTACTGATACAGCCTCTTACCTGATGAATCCAAATTGGGAGGAAACCAACTGTGCACACACCTACTGGCAGCAGCCAAATTCGCAGCTGTGGTATGCTCCAGCATTGAGCTTCACCACGGAAGGTAAATTGCAGCTCCAATCATCTTTCTTGGCACTGGGCTTGAGGAACAGCTGCCATCTGGCTTGTCATCAAAGTATGGTCACCGAGTTTCTGGGAGATGAAATAGCTTGCTTTTTTACCTTGACATGCATGAAGATTGCAATCTTCATCTTTACAGGTATCTCTTAAAATAACATTCTTGGCTTCCTGAGCCAGAGATTTACCAAGTGGGATTTTCTTCTTTAAGTGATTCCCACGCCTATAGGGACTTGAAGTCTAAACCTGTTATATGCTAATTAAAGATTCACACCCACATGACTTGTCAAAGAGATAAATCTTACTCATTTGTTTTCATCATTAACAGGGAAAAAATTGTAAAGAATACCATGCCTTACATGAGCAGATTTATGTGGAAACGTTTGTTTTTAATAGAAGTGGAGATGCATTATTCCCACCACTGTTGATACAACCCAGTATGAAAATTACAACTTGGCAAAGAAGGGGATGAAAGGCAAAAGAGGGAATTCAAATACTCAGGACCGGCATCCCAGCTAGAAGTGACCCAGTAAGTGACTGCCTGTTCAGCGTGTTACATGATCGTTATTTATATACTCAGTCCTTTAAAGACACCTTTAAAGACAATGGCAGATTAAAGCACAGGAGAGAAGCAGGTGAGTTCCCCCTTCCAAAGAGACTATTCTAGGGCACTATTTAGCTGCTTCATTTCTGTTGGTTTCTAGTAGGCCCCAGTGCTGCACAGCTACACATAGGAATAACTTTATTTCCATCAGTAATTCTTAGTATTGAGAATTCAGTCTGCGAACTGCATGCAGGAGTCTGATCTTTTGAACTTTTCTTTCAGCTTGATTGGGACACTGATTGAAATCCTGGATAAATCTCAAATAAATTAAAATCCCAGTTTGAAATCTCCAATAAATGTAATTTTGGAAATTTATTTGACTTTATCAAATTGCTTTATGTTGATGAGAGCTAAGTATACTTTTTTGCATTATTGCCTTGATGTATTATATTGTTGTCCTTCAAGATATTTTTATATCACTGAATCTATGCTTTCAGATGGGAAACTAATAACCCTGGAAAATTTTCAGCCCTCGTACTATTCACAGGCCTTTGAGGGATCAAGATTTTTCTTTAGTGAAGATTAGCAGGCTCTTAGCCTCAGAGCAGAACTACTTTGCACTGGATTTGGAAATCCTATTGAATTCAGAACTCGCGATTGCAGTTCACTTTGCCCACAGTAATTGTTTTGTGCGAGGAATTAAGTAAGAGAAGCAGAGAAGGCTGCTTCTCCTATTTAAAGGCAGGGTTTGGAGTAGCAAACATTGCTGGGAAAAGGTTCTACTTCTGTTGGAGAGTTTACAGTAACGGTTGCCCTGTCTAACTAGAGGGAGTTTTTGAGGGGGGTCAGTGGATTTGGTTATACAAATAGAGAGTCTTGCTGTTCCACCCAAGTTTTTTCTTACCAGGCCCCATAAAGTCAGCATGGACATAACGTCTGTGGTACACAGGGTTAAAAAAGTGTGCCTAGATGCTTTATTGACCCATCTATTGAAAGACTTGCATGCTCAATACCTTTATGATGATTAGTCCAGCTGTCAGTGCTGGGCTGGATTAGTTTTGCATATGCTTTTTTTCATGCTGTTCTATCCACAGCTAGACTAGACAATACTTTCAGCCTTTTTAATTCACAGCTGACAATATATTTCTAAAAAAAAAAGGGAATTTCTGAATAGGTGTGGATAAATGCTAGAGGAATAGCCATTTTATACACTGCTAAATAAACGTACAAGGAAATGTTTTGGCAAGAGCTACTGTGCTGTTCAAGACCTCCAGCAGAACTGAACAATCTCTCTATGGGAAAAAGCCTTGGTGGAGCTCCAAGACATGCGTTCATGGTAGCTGCCTGACACAGCAGTCTGCACAGTGCCACTGATGGACAGAAAATGAAGCTGTATGGAAATGCTTAATAACTTTCTGTTGGAAAAATCTGCTCCCAACAGAAGGTTATGCGGAAGATGCAAAATCGTTCCCTGTGGGTTTCTCTAGCTCTGAGATTGGCAGTCTGGGAGATGCTGGAAGGTGCTGACCTTTTGGTCACAGCTTGGTCACACCCACAGCTGGGTGGCATTTCAACGCAGTAGCTACCTCTTGGCTCAGATTCTCGGCACCCCATGAAATTTCAGGGTGTCTGTCAAAGGAAAACACTGCAATGCTTTCAAAGCATTATGGGGCCTGTGAGATGTGGTGGCTTCAGCTATGGAGCAGAATAGGGTACCTATGGCATAACTGTGCTTCTCCTCCCTTTCTTACCTTGCTGTTCCCACAGGTTGGGATCAGGGGAATTAGGAATTCAGAATCAGGTCATGTCAGTTCCAGAAAATATTCCAGTCAGGGTTATATGTTGCAGTGACCCGTTGTTTGAAACAGTGAGAACAGGGGTCGAACATGTGCTATACTGTGACAAACACTGAATTCACAAAATTAGTTATTTTCTTTTAATTGAGAGCAGAGGTTGTGAAATCGCTTTCTACTCCAGGACCTGGGGCTCTAAACATTGACTTATAGTAGAACAACTTAATTTGGCCCTGAGCCAATGCAGAAACAATGACAGAATCTGAAAATGGATGGGCGAAGCAGTCATAAATCTAGCACTTAACTAAGGATTGATCCAGCATAGTGATGAGAGGTGTTTATCTCATCCATCAGCTAACCTTGAGATCGCCTGACCTGAAATCCATTCAATCTTGTACACTAGCAGTTGTCCATGACTTTACAATATCTAATACAAGTTTTAGGCTTCTATATAGGATGTAATATTCAAAGCAAGCTTTGCTGTGTTTTTCTGACAGAACTGCCTACCATGTAAGTAGTTATATGTCCCTATCTCCCTCCATCTTCATGGCAACTTAGAGCAGATTCCTGGCATCAGTAGCTCCTGGAAAAGGGTCAATACCAGCAAGTCAGCCTTAGTTTTCCATAAGTCAATGCAATGCTGCCAGCTCTGATGACTGGGTTTTGTGGAATGCCATTTAAAGTATGACTACACCAGAAGGGTGTGCTGCCATCCAGCGAGACCTGGACAGGCTGGAGAGCTGGGCCGAGGGGAACCTCATGAAATTCAACAAAAGCAAGTGCAAGGTCCTGCACCTGGGGAGGAACAACCCCAGGCACCAGTACAGGTTGGGGGCTGACCTGCTGGAAAGCACCTCTGCTGAGAAGGCCCTGGGAGTGCTGGTGGGCAGCAAGTGACCCTGAGCCAGCGCTGTGCCCTCGGGGCCAAGAAGGCCAATGGTATCCTGGGGTGCATGAAAAGGAGTGTGGCCAGCAGGGCGAGGGAGGTTATCCTCCCCCTCTATTCCACCTTAATGAGGCCACATCTGGAATACTGTGTCCAGTTCTGGGCTCCCCAGTTTAAGAAAGACAGGGAACTATTGGAGAGAATCCAGCAATGAGCTACGAAGATATCAGGGAACTGGAGCATCTCCCTTATGAGGAAAGGCTGAGAGACCTGGGTTTGTTCAGCCTGGAGAAGAGAAGACTGAGGAGGGATCTTATCAATGCTTATAAGTATCTGAAGGGTGGGTCTCAAGAGGGTGGGGCCAGACTCTTTTAGGTGGTGCCCAATGACAGGACAAGGGGCAATGGGCACAAGTTGGAACACAGGAGGTTCCACCTGAACATGAGGAAAAACTTCTTTCCTGTGCGGGTGCCAGAGCAGTGGCCCAGAGGCTGTGGAGTCTCCTTCCCTGGAGACATTCAAAACCTGCCTGGACGCGGTCCGGTCCTGTGCCCCCTGCTCTAGGTGTGCCTGCTGTAAGCAGGGGGGTTGGATGAGATGATCTCCAGAGGTCCCTTCCAACTCCTACCATTCTGTGATTCTGTCATTCTGTGACTAAATTATTCTCCAAAGCTGAATTGATACTTAAAATAGATATATATTCCTCCAAAAGAAATAGAAGATATACTACCTTACCCTTCAATACTTTAACCAACCAACACTTGGGCTTCAGAGGGAATGGAGGCTGCTGTTGTTCATTAAAACAACTCTCTGAAAAGACTTCACAGTCTGAATCATGATTTTTTCAGATACAATTATTCTGTTTCATTTGGTTTACGTCCATTTCAAGTGGTGAGAGAGAGGGAGGGCAGCATAGCAATGTGACAGGGGAAAACACACAGAAAAATATTGGACCTTAGTTTCTCTTAATGAGAAACCATGGGCATACTAAGTGTCTGTCCATTCCTGTGACTTCAGTGGAGCTGTGGAAGAGGAATGCCTTCTTTGAAAAGTGTGCATCCAGGAATGGATCCAATCCTGTCCATTTCCACAATCTGGAGGCATTTGGATTTGCTGGGGTAGTGTCCCATGACAGAAATCCATAGCTGAGTTGACACAGAAACCTTCTTGAAGCCCTGAATTGGACCCACCACTGATATTAATTGGCCTCCACAGGTTAAACTAAAAGACAGTCTATAACTCACATCACATTATGTTCTAGTCCAACTATTTTATGATTGTTTTCAGAATAATATATTAAAGGATTAGGTAAAAGTAGTAAGAGTTACATCCTCTAGAGCTCCTCTTTATATATAACCAAGTTCTCCTATGGGTAAAATTTTCTGTGTTGAAAAAAACAA
Source organism: Anhinga rufa (assembly GCA_013400875.1). Classification (NCBI taxonomy): domain Eukaryota; kingdom Metazoa; phylum Chordata; class Aves; order Suliformes; family Anhingidae; genus Anhinga; species Anhinga rufa. Next base: position 15,534 of record VZTV01063560.1, read on the forward strand.
ATCATCAGGATACGTTTACCACATATGGTTAGTGAAAGGATTGCATTTGCCTCCCCATCTTTAAAAGGGGTTTCCTCTATATTATGCAGTACTCTCATACTCTCTTATCCCAATGTCTTTTGAAGCAGTGCTGTGCTACAGTTGTGTATGTGAATCGCTTCCTTAGATTGTGAAAAATACTGTACTTTTCAGACAAGCAATAATAGTCAGAGCCACATAGCTATTCCAAGGAGGTGCAGGACAAAATGAAAATTTATTTTGGGGTGAAACAATTTGGAGACCTTCTCTAAGCCTCAAAATACAGACTATAGGGCATGCAGCCTAACTTGCCACTGAACTCTAATTTCAGGTAATGCTGAGTCTTGTTCAGAAAACCGAAGAACTGCCTGGAGCCCCTGTCCAACTCCACCCCCATGAAATGCTCATTAAAAGTTTGGAAAATAATGACTTCACTAAACCTGAATTTCCATTGCTGGCCTTGACTCTTGTCCAGGTCCAGGAGAAATGTTGTCAATACTTTATCTAAAAGAACCTTCTTGTTATTTGTGGCTCAGCTGCAATATGTAGAAGTTATCAGGAGAGCTTATTGTAAGGACACTGTCAGAGTTACACAGCCACAGCCATTGAGATAAGCTTTGCTTTACTGTGACTGGCCACCATTCAATCACACCTCCTCCATGCATGTGCCCTGTTGGTAAAGACAGTATACATTTCACAGCTAAATGGGGTGGGATTTCAAATGGTAAATTGAGTCTTCAGCCCAGCAAAGCACATGCTTAATTTTAAGCACATCAATATTGCTTAAAGGCAACAGGACTATTTGGATGGCAAAACTGAAATATGTGCTTAGAAGTGAAAAGCTCCACAAAACCAATAAACAACTTAATGACATGCAAGATCAGTTTTCTTTTAAAAACAGAAAAAAAACCTAAAAAAAACCCCCAAACCAAAAAAAAACCCTGAAACAAAAAACAATCCCCCACCAAAACAGCCTCAGACCCAGACTTTTTTTTCAAGCCAGCTCAACACCCAGCATGGGGGCTAGATTTTTCCAAAGAGCTCAGCTCCCATTTATGCTCTTAAATACAGGCCAGATTTTTATAAATGCTCACAATCTAATGTTTAGAGCTCTTTGGACATCTGGCCACTTATTTCTATGCCAGAGCTAAAGCCTTCTAGAAATCTGGTCCCAATTGTGGATGCTTGGCTCTTTTGAAAATTTCACCCCATGGAAACTACTTTTATAACGGCAATTTTTTCCCCAAAAGGAAAGGCCATGAAATGTAATTATTTTATGTACAATGTCCACACTTCAAATATAATTGTTTACACTTTTTCTTTTGCCTATTAAAAGTCCCAGACAAAATAATATTTTCCCCTCCTCCTCAAAGCATTTGGGGCCTATATGCACACAGAAAGATGAAAGAAAGTAAGTTTTATTCTATTATTACATGATATTGCTTCAAGATTGAAACTGATGGAGGAGTTGCATATAGGAAAAGACAGGGAAAAGCTATTCAGAATTAATGGATATCATAGCAAGACCTGAAGTTTTCCTATCACTTGTAACAGAGAGTCAAGTGTCTTAGAAATAATAGTAGAAAGAAAAAAATAATTTTATCTGAGAAGGTCTCAAAACTAATCAAGCTATGGAATCTTCTTTTCCTTTGTAAAAATATAACTGACCTGTTAATTTTTATATTTACCCCTTAAATGCTATTGTTATAATTGCTATCCTGCTGTGAACAAAGACCAGTCAAGCTACCCCAAGAGAAGTGTCTTTACTGCTCCCTGCAGTACTGCCTATCATACTGGGGCTACAGATCTCTCCACATAAACAGAATGCAAGTGCCTAACTGCCAGATATAAACATAATAGCACCATTTAACCGCCACTTGCACAAAGTGTGAGGAAGTACGCTTAAGTGTCTAAACAACATAATATTTACTGAACAACCGCAATGGATGTTCTAGTGGGGAGCTTGCATGGGAACGGTTAAAAGGTCTCATTTTCCAGCTGAAGAGACATGTAATGAAAATTAAGTGGCATCCTAATCCATCAATTGCTGCCTCCTCCTCTACTTTATTCCTTACCAATAATCAGGGAGTCATAAGTACTGGAGGTGGAAAACACCTATTAGATCATGCAATTCATCTCCTTGCCAAGGCACAGCCGTTCCCTCCTCCTAGACATCTCCCAAAGCTATTTCAGCCATCTCAGACAGCAGTGATTTCATTGTACCCTGTCAGAGACCATGTCCACAGCAGAAGTACTTCCTCATTCTCTGGAGTCAGCCTGATGACGCTCTGATGGTGTCCTGCCTACAGGATTGCTGTCTCCCCTTCCAGTGCTGGAGCACCAGAGCAAGCAGCTGTGGTGCTGGCACCTATCAGCCCTGCTCCCAGAGCCCCATGGAGCCACACTGGCAGTGACAGCCCTTTCCTGGCAATCCTTGCCTGCAAGCTGGGCTCTTTCCAGCAACCAGTGCAGAAAAGCAGATGGGACACGGCCCTTCTTCCTCCATCTTTTTCTCTTCTGGTGCACCATGACTGTCTCACATGCTGGAGCATGGCCACCACACCCATCCGTGCATATTGATGGGGAAGGAGGAGGAAATAGGTAGATATCTGCAGCCCTTTTAACCTCCTACCCCATGTAAATCAGCACCTGTCTCCACTCATGCCGCGAATGAGAGGATTTTGCCTGTAAATCCTGGATTGTAAATTATGGGCCATTGCCAGCTGTTGTCCAGCAAGAAATAACTCACCTTTTCCTGAATTTCAAGACTCACTTTTACGCTTAAGTACTTAGCCAGGATCCAAAGTAGCAGTTTGGTAATTAAAACACACCCTAGGGAGCATATAGGCAATTAAATCAAAAAGAATTATTAAAAAATAAATAACAATTACCTTGCCTAACTATTAAGTGTAGGAGAGACTATCCAGGAACCTATATTTACACCACAAAGCTTATTTATAGCCTTAAAGTGATGTTACCACATGAGTGCAGAGTTGCTCTTACCTTAGTTGGATGAAGCACCATGGAGCCTAAGCCCTCTAGGGCTTTGCAGCCTTACCTACCAACATCTGAACCTCGTGATGGGCCCAGGGAGGTAGGTTTGCACCCGGCAGCACTGTCATTACCCCAGTGCACAGTCACTGTCATTCAGAAACATGGTGTGAAGGCCTGAGGGGGAAGGGGTGTGGTGGAGTCAAAAAGGAAAGTCTGCCTGTTGGAAAATAGGATTTGATTAGTAGGTTGAAGTTCTTACACATGACTGGGAAACCTGAGCCTTGCCCCCAGTTTGAAAGTGTTTGAACTTACTTCCCAGGAGGAATGCCATTCCCGCGGGCTCATCTTCCCATCAGGAGGAATGAGACAGTCATCTACATTCAAAAGACCAATTTATGGTCCTAAATACAAGAAAGTGTTTCTTGGCTCCAAGTTAAGAGTTTTAAAAAGCTGCTTGACTCAAGGCTGCAGGTTGGCAGCTACATATGGCAGTGAAGGAAGGTTTCATGCATATGCTGTATTTGTTCTTAGTTTATTTTTGATAACCTCTCTGCCATTCAGCTCAATGTTGGAGCTGTTGTGGCTGGCTTTCCTGGACACACAGCTTCTCTTGTTTGTTGTAGATGGAATTTAACTTGGCTTTGTGGATTTTGCTCATGGAAATGGGTATCTTCCAAGCCCCTTTTAAACTCCAGTTCTCTCTGTCTCTCTCTCTCTGCTCCTCCACCCAGCTTGCTTTCTGTTTTATACCAAGATAACAGCTTTTGTACTAGCAACAAACAACCCCAATGCTGTTTTCTTTAAAAGCAAGCTTTTTTGGGTTACTTTTCTATGTTCTTGGTCCACCTTGCTCTAAGCTGGTAGTTTCCAAAGTAAAATAAAAACAAAGAAGTCTTTATAACGATGGAACATACAGTACCTGGGAGATTCTTAACTGTGAGTGGGAGCATAAATTGATTGTTTAGCTACTCAAAAATTGATGTGGCTTCTGTTTTTTGTTTTTTTTTAATTTAAATAAGCCTTTGTATAATAGCAGCAAGCTTGACATGTTCCTGGGGAATTGTGCCAGAAGACATATACCATCTTATACATTTCTGTGTGTTCTGAGACAAGATGTTCACCCATATGTAATGCAAAGGGCCTTCCCTGTTCCCGCAATGTTGCTGCATGCTATTTACTGGAGTACTCCATTCTGATAATAATAATCAGTGGTGCATGTTACCATAACTAATATGTACAGAAACTGTGGGGGTTTTTTTGGAGTGAAAAGCTAATTAGCAATTTCACTATGATTTAGGTGACCCATGTAAACAAAACCGTTTTTAAAATTGTCATAAAATTGGCTTTATCTTAAACTGAAATATCTGCATAGTGCCAGAGCAATTCTTTAAGATTGCTACTGTGAAACTAGCAATAATGCAGTGTTGGGATGGTCACCATTTGACAGAGTGGAGCACTTAGCCAAAAGATATAAATAAAGCTAGCTTGAGGTATCACCTGGAGCTGGCTTGAGAAAGAGATAATTTACTCTCACTACCCATCTAGTTTCACTGGGAGCTGTACTACTGGCAGATTATGAGGACAGGGCTGACTTGCTTTCTTCTTTGGGCTTCATCAGCTCATGTGGCTACCTCATGTGGGAGGACTGCTACTGGGAACTAGGTACAGAGATCTGAGAGCTGGCACTGCCAAAAGAATAGAGAAAGCCAACATTTCTGCTAAATTTGATGGTTTAATGGGTGATTATTAGGTTTATATTCTTGGAAGTCTTCTGAAAACATTTTTAAGATCTGAGTAAACTTTACAGTGCTTTTGCATAGACTAGTTTGCCTTCTGAAAGGAACTACCACTAGGACAAGCTACGTCAAGATGTTTTGTTGCTGAAGCTTGGGGGCATAAGGTAGGTTTGGTGTGAAAAGCTGCTAGCAAAAGCAATGTCTGTTGGCTCTGAACATGGAGGGGCTGCAGGAGGAGACCTTCAGATCTGCACTGTGGCATCCACCAGGGAGTAGTGCATGGGCCTTCCGGAAACAGCATTTCTCCCAAGGAGGCCAACACTCCAAGAGGCAGCACTCTAGTCCTAGTCTCAGATAGAACCTAAACAGGTTTTAACAGAATGGGCAGATGACTTGTGTGAAATTCATGACTGGATGTCATTAAAGTGCCATTGCAAACAAATAGAAAAGCCAAATAAACCCAATATGTTACTTGTACATGCATAAGCAGCAAAAACCTGATTGCATTTCCATTTACAAAATCGTTTAGCCTCATTTGCCATGGAAAGCCTGGCTTCCTTCACTGTATTTCTTCTCAGAGAAACTAGCCTCTGAATACCACAGTGACACAGTATGCATTTGGCAGGGCATTGGTCCCATCACATTAGGCTCCGTCACATCACATCAGTTGATGTGACTGACAGAACCCGACATCTCATGTCACAGCAGGGCACGTCGCCCAGCACCACGAGTTACAAAGACACACTTTCTAGCAAAGTAAAATAAAGATGAATTGAAATGATGTTTGGTGGGGGAACACTCTTAAGGTCTTCCTGGTCAGAGCAATCTAATGGCAAGCTGTATTCCGGTTTGTTAATTTAGAGTAAGATGGGTGAGACTTACTAATATGTTCTATGTAATCAGCTACTTCAATGAGAAGGGATGCTTTTATTAAAATGCAAAAGGAGATGAAGAGACAATGTGTTTGTATGCTGTATGTGGTTATATCACCATACACAGGTAGACAACTGGATAAAATGTCTGTGGACACAAGGCAAATGGCTACAACCTCACACTGCATTTTACATTTGGGGTTTTCTCAACGACTCACACTGCTGTATGTGAAAAAGCGGCTAATACCATACTCAGGTATATTGGGGGTGAAATGACTGCCCTGTCCCCAGGCTGGGCAGTTTTTTTAAGCCGCAGGTGTCTTCTACCTTTTACTGTCAGCCTGCAAGGTCCTCAGCAGGTCCTCAGGACAGCCTTTAACTTCCATTTGGCTTAGGGACAGACATACTTTCTTAACCTCATTGTTGCTCCTTTTTTTTATCGTTCTGACAGTTAAACAGAGCACAGAGCTTTCTTTTCTGCTTGTTTAGTGGGCAATGGAAGAAGAGAGCATCACCTCTACTGCCCTAGCACCCTGTACTGCCAAAACCCTGAAAATCATGAAATATAAATAAGTAATTATGTATTATGTAGTGTATATGTATTGCCTACTAATATAGCAGTGATAAGTATATAGCAATTAATATACATTAGCACCTCACAATCATCAGAGCCTTTGCAGTGCAATTATTCTTAGAGGCTTAGCAGTGCAATTATTTTTTTGTCTACACATTGCACCCCACATTCTGCCTGGACACCTCACACTCTCTTTTACCCTACACTTACACACATGCTGTCTGTTTTCTGACACCCTTCCCCCATGCCTCATGTTAATGCACCCTTTTCTCATAGTCTCTTCAGACCCATTCCTTCAACCCTCTTCAACCACACAAAGTACTTTCCCCGTGGCATTCCAGGATGTCTTCTGCTTCTCCCATTCATTTATTGCTTACTACTGCAATCGCTGTCTATGGAAATCAGGAGAGGGCCCCCTACCCTGAGTCAAGCTGAATTTCCTCACTGCAAGCAGTGGAAGTGGCAGCTATCATCATTAGGGTGGTCAGCCTACCTTTCACTGGGAAAGCCTTCTGGAGAGGACAGCCAGCCCTGCTGAGATGGGCTTGGCACCTGCCCCAGAGGAAATAACGGGCAGTGACTGCTCTTCTGGAAAGAGGAAAACAACCTAAACTTTGAAACTGATTGAGGTCAGCTTTTTAAAACAACAGTCACACCAAGGTCATGAGATGCCTGGTAAAGGAAGCTTCAGGTGTGTGAAAAGGTCACATGAAGGCACTTTTCCCACCCCTGTTTGTAGGTGTTTAAAGCAGCTCAGCCTGTTGGCCTTGGTAACTGGTGACTAGTTGAAATCACTACACATCTTTCTTTTCGTCTCATTAGAAACAGTGTTTTGTGAGTTTCCTTCCTTTATTTTCTATTTTAATGGCATTCAGGACTTTGTGTCACCCTTCCATCGTTAAATGCTAATTTGCAGTGCATTAACTGAGTATACATTCATATAAAAATAAACCCAAACATGGCTATATGTGACAGTTTTTAATTAAATACTCATTTATTCTAGGGCTAAACTGTGATGTTTGGTTAGAGCTTTGCAACAGAAACACTGGCCTGCCTAAAGTGTGAGTAAAATATATAGTGTTTGGAAATAATCTTTGAGATCCTCTGAGTGTCTTTTACCCTTACGGGCTGAAACACAGCTTTTTGTCTTACCTGAATACTCTTTTCTCTGGCTTTGCTTTCCTGCGGCTGCTGAAGAAAAGCTATGTCTTTAATACTTTAATAATAGGAAAGTAAAGGTGGTTTCTGCAGCCAGATTGATACTGTTGAACTAAAACCTGCCAGGGTATATTCCTTAGCACTGACCTCGATCCTCTGTGTTATTGAATTGTTAGCATGGGCTCTTCCATGCCTTTGGACTTGCTAGCGCCACAAGCCAATACCACCCCAAGCGACCCGTAGGCATGTTTCAGAAGATATTGGGGGGAACAGACCATTTCCAGTGGGCTGTCTGCATGCAGCTGTCCTGTTTTAGAGGGTAAGAGAGCTTAGGTATCACTTCAGGTAATACGGGGCATCTTGCGCTACTTGGTGTCATTGCCAGAGCATGGTCCCCTGTCTGTCCAAACTGCCTGTGCAGAGGCTGCCCATGTTGATACCTGAGCTGACTCCAAAGCTGCGTTGATGATTCAGCCACTGTCACTGGCAGCAGTGGGAGCTGCCAGGTGCTCAGGGCTGTTGTCATCAGGCCAGACGTGCACAACTGTATTTAAGAAGCTGAGATTTGTAAAATGTTGATTTATGTGTATCTGGTTCCATAAAAATATATAGAGATGAATACAGAAGGCAGTTTTGAAATTCAGCAGTAGAAAACAGTTATGGAGCAGTGATTTGTGAAACACTATAGAGCTGCACACTGAGAAGAGGAAATCACCACCCTAGCTCAGTCGCCCCAGTGTGTTAAACTGACAACTTCTGTAGTCAGCACTGACTGCAGTAGGTATCTGTTTGTACTTCAATGGATAAAACAGAATTTGTTTTAATTTGTATTGTCACGCATACTGGGATTTTCCAAGACAATCTAAGGGAATACATAACCCAATTCAATAAGATATAGTGATTTTATCTCCCTTACGGTCCTTTGAAATCCACTTTTAGAATATTCTTTGCTTTAGAATAAAAACGTTCCAGAAAAATATTTATACTCAAAGGCTGCCTGATTTCTTTTTAAAGCTACCCTATTAACATCTCAGGAAAAAACATTATGGAGTTGAAATTGCACTATACCTTCATGCATATGCATGATTGTTCAGTCATTAATGATGTGCACTTACTATACTTCAAATAACAGCTATCTTTTTTCCTAAACAGACATGAGTATGTGAAATTGTGTAACAGTTAACTTTTTTCCTGATATAGTCACCCCATTTTCATGAGGATATCATCATTATAAGCTCCATCATGTTTTCTTTTTTCTTTTTTTTCTAAAATATATATTTGAAGACTTAGGTGAAAACTAGTCATATTTTCTGCATTTTCTTTTGAATGAGCATAACTTTATTTAAACTGCCATAACTTGTTCTGGTATTATTTTCTCCTTTTTTAGACATTTACATTACATTTTAGACATGTCCTTTTAGATATATTACAGGGTAAAGGACAACTGCAATTTAGCTTACTTCCATAGAAATTGTTACAGCAGTAACACTTATATTGGAAAGCCTAAGGATATATTTTCTGAAGATTTGTTTTTACAAAATTATTATTTTGTGCATAATTAATTTTAAAATGGATATTTAGAAGATGGAGGATTTTTTATAGAAAGTAGCCTTTGTTTCCTTAAATTATTTCTGTGTCAGAAAATTATATATTAAACAGTAAATGTAATTAGGACTCTGATTCCTTGAATTCATCAGATTCACCTGAACTTGATGTTTTCTGCTACGTGGATACCATAAAAAGAAGAGACAAGTGCTCGTAGTGGTTGACTCTCTGCTAAAAGGCGCTGAGGAGCCCATCTGCTGACCTGACAGGGAGTCACGAGAGGTTTGCTCCCTTCCGGGAGCTACGATCCAAGACATTGGTGAGAGGGTGCTACAACTTGTCAAGAGCACAGATTACTATCCGCTGTTTACTCTTCCATGTGGGCACAAATGACGCTGCAAGCCAGAGCCTGGGCAGCCAGTAATAGAAGACTATAAAGCCCTGGGGG
>VZTV01063563.1:1019-39433 GCA_013400875.1 Anhinga rufa
CCCCTACACAAGGAGATCTTCTGCCTGGTGTAGATATCAGCCCTGCAGGGCTCCATGGGGCCAGCTGTGCCCCTCAGAAGGAGCTGCTTTTCCTGGTAAATGGGGAACCCACTGCTTCCACCATCCTCATCAGCTGTCCCCCAAGATTCACCAGACATGGAGGTCCCTGAATGCTCTTGCATTATGTGTGCCCACCTTGATTAGTTACCCATTTTGACAGAAGGGACCTTCACTGGGAGTTGATGGTATAGGTCTTTCATCCCTTGAAAAGAGACCGTTTAATCAGGAAGTAGACTAGAGATTTGCTCTATTCTTGCTTTATATTTAAAATTTCTTTCTTCCCCTCCAGTTAATGCTCAGGTGTCTTCATTTTGTTTTTCTCTCTCTTGGTATATTCCCAAGGATGGATTAAATTCTATGAGACATAGCCTCTGTGGGCTGTCAATCCATGGGTCAGTTTGGGCTTCTGTTCCCAGATGATCTCCTATGCAGAAGCTGAAGGGCAAGGCCAGAACAGACCATTGCTAGCGGTACCTGACTCTCTTGCTGCTCTCTCACGCCATAGGTTTTAGTAATGTACATTACTGGTACAAATCCACACAGCAGATTATACAGAAAATATTCCCCCATGGACACAACCTAAGTATTTTAACATAAGAGCTGGTCTACCAGCTGCTCACAGCCAGCCTAGCGTTCTGCCCTGGTAGCAACAACAGCCAAGTCCAGGAGCTAAAACCAGGGTATGCGTACAGTGCTATTCCCCTGGTTTATTTCCAAGCACCTAGCCTCAGTGCTTGAGGGCAATCAGAGGTGGCATCTTTGCATAAAAGTTTGCAAGGGGTTTTCTTTGTGCAAGGAGAGTGTAATTGCTGAGATTCATGTGGCCTCTCTGTTCCTCCCTCAACTACTTTCACTGCCATTATTCATTAGCAGCACCATTCACTGTTCAGTACCTTTTGAGATGCATCAAATTGTTGCTATGAAGTAAAAAGGGTATTATCCCTTGGCAGGATGAGAGGGGAATGCAGTGCAGGCAAGGATGCAAACCAGAATGGACGTATCTGATAGCTCTAGGAAGCCTTTGATTAAATATAGATGTGGAGCACTAATACATGGCTGTGAGGGAAGTTTAATGTTGTGTGATAGAGCTGAGCAATGTATAAAGGCTGATTCTTATCTCACACAGGTTTTGACTCCATTGAGATATTAATCTGCTTCTGCTTTTTACCAGAAGGAATGTGGAATGAGACCCAAAAGTAAAAAAAGGATTACACCATTTATTTCTTTGCAGTACTGCCCATTTCTATCTGCTCAAGATCCGACCCATAATACTTGGCAGTCTACATACCTCCCAGCCGTCTGTAACAGTAGTCATCTTTTTTTTTTTCCTCCCAAAATAGCAGTCTTATGTTATTTTCTCCCAAAGGCATGGCTCATAAATAACTCTGCCACGCTGTATAACCATTCTAAATGGAATTTATACATGCTGATTTATTTTGGGGAATATGTTTAGTAAGGGTTTTTTATTATGCTATCTTTACATGTCATCATAGTAATAGCTGTTGCATTATATTTGTTTCATCTCAGCAAAAATACTGGAATAACAGAAGGAAAATCAGAATATTCTGTTTTCTTGTGACACTTGCTGGAAGGTTTGGGTTGTGATTCTTGAAGCATTGTCATCTGGGTGAGATGCTTAGTGAACTCTGAGCACGCTAGATCTCAGGGAAGTTTTAGTAAGAGTATTCATCCTTGATTCCTTCGTGAACTCCAGTCTGCTTAATGTTAATAGAAATTCTCTTCAAATCCACTTACATACATTTTTCCTTCTGTTTCTTTCAATTCTTCCACCCTTGTGCATTTTTGATGTGTCCTTGAACACAGTCTGTCACCTGGATGGGCTTTTCATGCCAGTGGGGACGTTAAGGCACGTTAGATACAGTGTGTATTTAGAGAGCTGTGGGAATGTAAGGCTGCTGTGGGTGCACTTGCTGATTTACTTTGGTTTCTGACATGGAGGGGAGATAGCCAGATATATTTTTCTTTCAGGAGAACTCCAAAATTCTGAAACAAAATTTTTCCTCAACCCGAGATGTGACCAATTACTTTATCTTGAACCCAGGAACCTATGCTGTTATTCCCGCTACAACAGAAGACCAAGAATTTGAATTTCTTTTACGCATTTTCATAAAGAATCAAGACTACAATGAGTAAGATGATAAGTACTCCTTACGGTGTGACAGGATTTAACAATTTAATGTCAAGATAACTAATGTGGCAGTTTGCTTTTAACGTACTCTAGAAGTGTGTTGGGAAGACACAGCCGAGTGTTAAGAACCCTGTTGAGGGGGATCAGAGGTATAGTAAGATGCATAGGGGTAGCCACTGCAGAACAGGGCAATTGCTCATCTGCAGCCACCAAGGGTCTCAGCTTCAGTACAAAGAGTCACACAAGCAAGCAATAATTGCGAGATATGCCCCCCGCCCCGTGATTGTGGGGAAATCTCTCTTTAGTGAAAGGAGGACTGAGAGCTTGTTTTTCTTAACAGCTGTTAGGTAGTTTCTTATGTTGTGCTGGCTGGATCCAGATGGATCAGGTCCTATTCTGTTCAGAGAAGCAAAGAGCAGTGAAAGGCCTTGATCCTATCACCCAGCCATCTCATAGACAGGCTGGTAGGGCTCCCTGTGGGTATGAGAGGGGCCTTGTAGATAAGTTTGGTGGAAAATGATATCGGCTCATGCAAAGGCAGCTATTATCACATCTTTATATATATATCTGGGTGTGCTTTATGTAAAGAGCAAGGCCCAGCATTCAGCCTTACCAAATGACCTTCAAACATCAGATGCACAGTGGCATTCCTTCAGCAAGCTTTAGAGTGGAGGTGATTGCAGCTCTTGCCTCATAGGCCCATATCTTAGTAATGAGCTTGCCTTTTAGGCTTTGGCCCCTGCCAAAAATAGCCCAGAACTGACTAAGGCAACTCCTTAGTTACAGAAAACAAACATGAGAAGTCTGCTCTGGGCTGGACTGCCTTCAGCATGATGAGTCATGCACAAGACAGCTCAGCCTTGGGAGGTAGGTCTTTCCAGCAGAGCCTGTGACCCTTACACACCTTCCTGAGCTAGGCCAAGTGTGGGGATCCCCTTCCTGTGGGTCTCTGCAGCACTCAACTATATAGTACCCCAGATGCTATAAAAATAGCGTATGGCTTGCCTAATTTCTCTACCAAAAGCAAAACTCAAATATTGAATGTTGCTACTAAGCGAGTCTCGGAAGGAATGGCGACCCCAGCTCAATTTCAGGCAATCTGCATACTTTTAAAGTCTACATCTTTTAAAAAAGATGCTGCCTTTTAATAGCCCAGATGCTATTTTTATTCCTGAACTATTAAACTAGGCAGGTGAAAATTTTATGTGGCTCAAGGCAGGGCAGCCCTGTCTCCTCTGTAGTGAGGTTAGTCCTGGCATGCTCAGAGTGAGATAAGTTACCCTTTCTCTGCTGCTGGTGCCAGCAGGGCCAGCTCAGGGAAGGCAGTGGCCCCAGAGCAGCCAGAGACTCAGACCTGCTCATGTCTGCTTGTACAGAGAGACCCAGGACTGGTGCAGCAGGCTTGACTGAACTGGGACGGGCTGGAGGTGTGGGTCCTGAGCATCTCAGGGGGCCACAGGGTGGGTGACTGTTTCTGTTGGTGCCTGCTTTCTACCATATCTGCAAAACAATGCTCTCAAAAGGCGTGTTCTCCCCCATTTTGACTCTTGTAACTCTTTTCTAGGAACACAAACTCCTTGCCCAGGCCAGTGCTGCCAATGGTAAGTCTGTGAAAACTGATGTAGATACTGGTGGTGGTGAATTTTTCCCAGGGAGCAAACCATTTGGTAGCTGCCTTACTGACTTTTCTTCTTCCTTCCCTACATACCAAACATCATTCTGGTCTTCTCTTCTTTCACCACGCAGTACCTGTCCCAGAGTTCGACTCTGGCACCCTGTGACCTTGCTGGGAGAGCAGGTAACCAGCCTGGGGTACCTCTCTGGAGAGATGGGAGTGACAACAAAGCCCTTCCTCTTCACATAAGTCTCTTTCAAAGCCTGATTTTTGAAGGAAACAAATCTAATACAGTCCCTCTGTCGGCTGGTCCATCTGTCCTTTTCACCTCACAACCTTTAACACTTTGATTAACCAAATACAGCAGGGGGAGAGTATTTAAAAGATATTAAATTCTTGAAATGTCTGTAAAATGGGTATGTAACTAAGGAGGAGAGAGGGGAAAACTTTGAAAAAATCACAGCTAGAGTTTGACCTCTTTTAAAAAGACCTCACACCTGAGAGCGGGGTCATATATGCCTTCCCAGTGGAATGGCTTCATTTAAGTGCTTGCACCCTATAAAGCACAGGAGTCCACGGAGGTGAGGCCCAAAGCAGCTTTCTTCTGGTTTTCATCAGGATATCTTTACAGACGTAAGGGAAATTACACTTCAAAACTGGTTGCATCTCTAGTTCAGCCTACATTTCAGCCTGTCTAGCCCATCTACCATCTCTTGCTGGACTTCCTCACTGTGAACTGTGCAAATTGCTAGAACTGGTGCAGTCCATGCTGCCGAGAGGCTGTTATTTATAGCAGTGCAAACTCAGTGGAGGTCTTTGAAGCCAAAGGTGTAAAGCTGCTTCAGGAGAACAGAAAGCAGAGTCCTTTCCTCATGATTAATTTTCCAGCCTGCAATTAAGCCCCGTTAGAGGGGTAGTGTACATGGTGGCTTACTATCTCTTTCCACTGACAAACTGTCAGTTTATTGACTGTTGTCATTAGCCAATGTTTTCACTTTGATGAATTATGGCACCCACACTTTCTGCTCTTGTTCAGGTACTTGGGCTTTACTGGTGTGAATTATCTCCCACAGAGTTGAAGATATTAGGGCTTAGGCTTACATTTTTTGGGGAAACTTTATAATGTTAAGGATAGTTCCCCTTATTGCCTGGTGGATCTCCTCACTGGAAGGTTGAAAAAATCACTTACCCATTGAATTGCAATTGCTCACGTGTAGTCAAGCCTGCCTTGGGATTGAGAAGGTCTGAGAGAAGGAAAAAGTTAACTCCTGCTCTGTTTTCTTGGTTCACATGAATCTTCACATGCCCTAAGCCTGTGGTTTGAACCGAGGGCCATCAATAAGGATCAGGCTTTGTATCTCTATACTCATGTATTGACTTGCTGAACTCCACCCTGGATGTGTTCTGTTGTCTTCCTCAGGCCCTGAGCTGCTCCTTCCTGGTTGTACTAAGTGATAACATCCAAACTATGCTTCTTCCTTCACTGCAGTAGCTCTTTCTCACTCCCAGTCCACTTTACTTTCAGGGTGTTAAAACTGCAGTCTGTACTGCACATTCCCTGCTCTCTCTAAAGTGCTGTTTGGATCTGCAGACTTCTGCCTTCAGTTGTTTCGTAACCGAGTTATTTATGTGCATACTTTGTCTTTGATCCAGGATGTTCCAAGACAGAACCAGGACGGCTCTTATAAGGCTGTCTTCCTAAGATATGCTAAGCAGGTATCCTATCTAAAATATCTTGCTGAAAAATAACTAAAAAAGGCATGTGGCTTGCAAAAACAAAAACTGGTCTCCAATGTTGATACAAATCCATTTAGAAAAACATTTTTTTGCAAATGTAGCTCCATCCTCAAGTGGATATCCTGAAAACAGTATTGATTGGCCTGCCAAAAGCCCCAGAAAAATGACGCATTCAGCTGGGATAGATTGGCTAGCCCCATATATCAGAGGAGGATTGGAGATTTGTGGTTGTGCTGGTGATGGGCTTGCATGTGTACTTTTTTTTTGTTTTAGTTTGTTTATTTACTGAAAGCAATTAGAAAGCCTTGGGTATTTCCCCCTCTCATCAGCATCATTCTCCATTTGCCTTCACAGCATTTGGAAACCAGACATCAGTCAGTGTTTGAGTAATTGATTCCTGCTCTTTCAGAGCCAAACTCTGTGTGTTCACATGAGATGCTTTTAATGATTTAATAAACTGTTATAAAGAATACCTCAACTTAGTCAAGAGGAAAAAAAAAATCACTGCCAAAAGTCTTTGCACAATGGACCTCTTGCAGTTAATAGTTATATCAATGCATGAAGGTGGAAATGAACATGGGCTACCATGCTGAATGCCCTGGGAGTGTCTTGGGAGGGAGGCAGTCAGGTTCACTGATGGGTCAGGCAGCTCAGAGGGAAGCAGGCACAGCACCTGTGCTCCCAGCCCACTCACCTAGCTGCCTGCTGTGCCTGCCCATTGGCAACTCCCCAGCTAGGGGCTGGTGATGTCAGCAAGTGTTCCCATCACTGCTGGCAATACCCCACAGAGATGGGGAGTGCCTGTAACTCCCCTGCAGACTCTTGTAGGGAAGGACAAAGAGTAGTCCAGCAGCATGGAGGGCTTTGCTATGCTCCCATGGGGGTACTGCTGCTTCTCTGGCATAAGCAGAGGTCCTTCTTGGTTGCTACAGTGTGTGAGTAAAGAATTTTGGGGCAAAAGTAGCACAGGAGAAAACTTAATGCTCACAGATCTCTTTTTGCATTTTATTCTGCATTAGGGCTCAGCTATTGATGCCTCACAGCTGCAACAACTCCTTAATGAAGTGATCCTGCAAGGTAAAGCTTTTACAACCCAGCTAATGTTGTTGGTGCTTCTCTATCCTTAGTGTAGCGTAAATTAGACAGAGGATTTAGTGGTGTCCTGATGGTCCTCAAAACATCCTCAGTGTGTCTTACTGCACTGTTGGACCTTGAAAAATGAGAAGTGCCTCCAACAGGGTTCCTTTGGAGCAGTTTGTTTGTTTGGTTTTTTTTTTAAATCAAAGTAATGTTCACATGAAGAAGGTGATGCAACTTGGACCAGCTGCTAAAAAGTTCCTTAGTGCATGGCTGTCAGCAAAGCTGTGCATCTGTTTGACAGCCAAATTTCACTTTCCCCTCCCAGTTCTGCTGTGGGATAGCCTCTGCTCTGCAGACCTACCCTGCTCCATGCTGTCCTTCTCCTGGATGTCCCTGCAGCCCCCATGAGCACCCTGTGCCCTACCACTTGCAGCAGGAACTCAGTCCCTGGCTGGGCTGCACGAGTGAGCTCCCCAGAAAGCTGTGCCTCCCACTCTCCTCACTGTCACCTGATTTCTCTCAGTTCAGCCCTGGCCTGCATTGCTCCTCTGCAGAGGTCTCAAGCTGGCTTTCAGCATTTCCCAGCTTTCTTAACCTGCCCACCTTGAAAATAGCATGAGACAAGGGCACAGCTGGAGAACTCGAAACAACTCAGTCATGCACAAGGCTAAAAATGCTCCTAGGACTCACTAATTTAGCATAAACGGCCTTTCTTGTCACTGTCATTTCCTTTATCCTTACTTCAAGGGAGGAGAGTTTCTATCAGAGCATGTAGATGGGCAGAGACTGTTCAGAGCAGCTACCTGTGAGCCCAAACAGGGCACCTGTCCTTGGGGAAGGGAGCAGTAGAGTTGTCTGAGACATGTCCAACACTCTCAGTGGACCTCAGCGTGGCACATAGCCCTTGCTGTTGTTTGAGACCCTGAGCCAGATCTGGGGCTTGTTAGCTATGAGCCTTCAGACTGGTGTCCTCCTTCCCTCTGAATGGTGACCTGGTGCCTCTGTCACCCTCCTCGCTCTCGCTGATTCCTTGCTGTTTTGTCAATCCTTGCAGATGAAATGACCAGCCTGGGAGGAAGATTCAGCTTCGATTCATGCAGAAGCATTTTATCTCTGATGGATGTATCCTTTCAACAGAAGCAATAAACTTCCCTGGTGCTGCCCATCCTTGCCTTGAGTTATGGCTGAGCTGAGCATCTCAGTGTGAGAACCTGCAAGTAAATATTAGCCACAGCCTTCAATAAATAACACTCCCAGAGTCTATGCAGGACTTTGCTATGCCCTGGCTCTAGTGTGTCTGCGGAAAGGTGAGGGTCAACGTTCTGCTACCAGCTAACTCTTTGCTCTCATTTTGACCTCTGCAGGGCCCAGGGCTTGGCTAAGCTTCACCCTTGGATGCATGGGCCCAGGCAGAGCCCGAGGTGAGGAGGTAGCACAGAGCTCAGGCATAGCTTGGCTCTTCCATCATGGCTGTAACCATGCCGGCCTGTGATGGCAGCTAGAGCAGCCTGTTAACACCACCAGCAAAGCTGGTGTTCAGGAGAACACTATCACCAAATCACAGGCACTTGCCTGGCAGACTATTCATCCTTTCCAGTGTACCTTCCCTACTTAGATGAATCACGCAGGTTTTTTTACTGTTAACAAGACAACACTGGAAATACATTGCTGGCCACTGTAGAACAAGAGTCCTCCTTGATGAAAACATAAATTCTCCCCCATGTGTTTTCTCACCCTTGCTTGCTCACTGTCTCTTTTCTTCCATGCTTCAAAATAACTTTGAGACATTTTGAGACTTTACAAACTGCCAGGGGATGAATAAAAATGACCAGAAGTCCCTCTCTCTTTCCAGCTTTCTGCACCTAGCCAATAAAAGAGACTTTTCCCCCTTTCCAAAGCCCCTCCTTGGTTAAGTGGGTGCTGTGAATGCATGGCACGTGCAAAGAGCTGACAAAGCCACTGCTCTACTTTAATTCAGGATGGATTTTTCATTCTCTGAGCTGCATAAAACCCATGTACAGTGTGATCTATCCTGGCCTGCAAAGACAGGATCAGCTTTTTTCAGTCAGGTTTCATGGCAGTGGCACTTGTCTGCTTATATTTAACTGGTGATGAGTTTTGCTTTCAGGCAGTTTTCGCCATCCCGGTTGCATAAAGTGAGGTGCTGCATGTCTGCCCAGGACTCCTAGATGGTATATGGAGGGGAGCAGGTCCACTGACAGTCCTTCGAGCATCTGTGGAAGATGCCTGCTGACACCTGTGGGCTCCTGCAGCTCATGGTAGGGGAGTGTTTTCTTGCCTGCAGCATATGCATGGCTCAAAGGCTACTGCTGCCTTCTGATGGCAGGCATCAGGATCAGCTCCTCGTGCTTTTGGCTCCTTCAGTGCTTGTTCCTCCAGGAGGATCCAGGCAGAGCTAATACTCTGCTGCCTCATGCACAGAGGCAAAGCAATGTGCACACGTGGCCCAGAACATGGGGTCATGTTCATCCACAGGGAACTCTGTGCTCAGTGGCTAAATGTCAACTGAAGCGATCACTGCAGGTTCCCTTGTTGTTAAAGCCACCATATAAATAGAAACCTTTTGTTGTTTGTGAGCACAGGTATGAACAGCTGTACAACATGCCAAAGAAGGTAACTTTAACTGTAAGCATAATTGAAAGCAGAAAAACTCTTGGCTTTCTCAACACAAAGTAACAAGCAGAGGAGTCTGCATCTTATGTCTTACGTGAAGGCAGCATCCTTGGGAATGAAGACAGCCAGGTTTAGCGCTCATTAACTGTTCAATTCTTAACTAAATGCACAGTTAAACTCGAATGGACAACTCACACTACAGGAGTTCAGGAGCCTCTGGCGAAGTCTCTCTAAGTACATGGTACACGGGGGCTGCTCTCTCTTCTCTTGGGCTTTTAATCAGCAGGGTGCAGATGATCTGTGTTATCAAAGCACTGGGGGGAAAAATGTTGCAGAGATTGCTTGCTTAGTGGGTCAGATTTCCATCCTCTCATGCAAAGGTTGAGAGCTCAGAAAGCAGTAGCGTGTGTAAAGTACTCCAAATGAGCAGCCGAGGCTTTTCTAGAGCAAGGAATATTGAGGAAAAAGTGGGAAAAGCTAGGAAGGCCAATTAGGCCCAGAATTTGATGGAAATCTCTGTTTGTGTGCCACCACTGGTTATTATTTTAAAGCTTTCTAAGCTGAAATGAATTCTTGAACAGAGTCATCTGAAAAATGTCACTTCCTCATTGCTGCAGTTTGTAGTGGAAATGTGTAGGGTCTAATGAAATTTTATCTGGGAGAAATGTCTCTGCTCCAGGATAACCATTAGGTCTGGAAGCAGCAAGGACAGTAACTTGGTATTTAGGGTCCCATCTAAATTCAGGCATTTTCTCTGTGTCAGGTCCTTCTCCTTCCACTCTTGCTGCAGAAAGGGAAAATTTCCTGAAGCCTCAAAATTGGGTGGGCTCTACTTTGTTTCATCCCTCTTGAGTTGGTCTGAGGCCACCTAAGACATGGGGTGCCAACTGCCCATCTAGCAATGGTGTTCTTCCCACTGACAGCACCTCAAATGTGGCTTGAGGGGTTTAAATTGGTGTGTTAAGAAAGATGACCCCACACCATTCTGGGACGCAGGGATTCCTGGCTTATTTCACATATTACAGACAATGTCTTTTTGTCAGTGGAGGTGTGAGAATTTCCATTGCTACCTGCACACCAAGGAAAGTGAGCAAAAAGATTTCCATTCACCCAAAACTGTGGGATTTCTTACACTGTAACATACCGTCTGAGCCTTCTGGAAATAGGTGTCCCTTGTTATAGTCACCCCATCTCATCTGTTGAACTTCTTTGCAGCATGTTTATTAAGAAGGAAAAGCATCCTACATATTAGATGTAGTAGTAAATTTGGGGAATGGTGATATGAGCTTGAAATCTGCCTTTACATTGTTTTTAGGATATCTTCAGCAAGGAAGACAGAAATCATTCTGGATTTCTTGGTGTGTCTGAACTGAAGAGCGCGATACAGACAGCAGGTATGTCCATAGGTGCTGAGCAGCTCCCTTGTCCCTGTGGCAGTGAAGGAAAGGATGAAAAAGAGAGAGGAAACAAAAAAGAGCTTCAAGGAGAAAAAGGTTTGTATTGCACAGAGGTGCCAGTTAGATCACAGCTCTGCTCAGAGGTCTGCATTGTTTTAGAGCATTGAGACAGAACACTCATTTCAGGGAGAAACCCTTTGTGCCGCAGCTGGGGAGCCAGAAGAGAGATGGAGAGAAGCACAGCATTGGCCAGAGCCTGCAGACTGGCTTATCCATAGTCTCTCTAGCTCATGGACAACACATCCAGCAGAGAAAAGGAGCAAGGAACAGTCAATGCTTGCACTTGCCCCAATTCCTGCAGTTTCTCTTCAGGGCAGTAACTAAGTCTATGAGGGAAAGCCACAGTGACAGACATTTATTTAGTTTGCACTGACCTCTGTTGGCTACAGGAATGCTGAAACTTGAAGTGAGTGCATGGGACCCCTTCACATGAGAAGCATTTTAGCTGGGTCATTCCCCCAGAGACTTTGTGCATGAAATATTACTCTGAGACAGTAAGCATGCGGTAGAGGAGCTCCCATTTGGCTACCTGGAGCTGGAGTTGTGTTGTCCCCAGGAGGAACCTGGTGCAGAAGTGCTATCTGTGGAAGCCATCAGCTTGGGGGATGTGTGTGTAATATTTTGTTGCTGAGAGGTGGGCAGAGCGTTAGCATCTGCCTGAGGAGTGCAGCACTAATGTGCCAAATGTCAAAGGAGAAGCTGCCAGGTCCATTCTGCAAGAAAGGTGCTAAAGTATGAAACTGGGAGGAAAATTGTACATTGAGAAGTCCTGGCAGCCAAAACAGTGCAGCTATTTGAAGAGATAAAAAGGCACTATTAAATGGCAAATTCAATACGTTAGGCTATGAGCAGTTCCGAGTTTTTACAAAAACAAAACCATAAGCTCATTCTTGCCGCCTTCTGAGCCAGACAGCTGCATTGGAATCTGGCTTTACATTAGGATGATCCCTGTCCTGGCTTTAAAGCAGGAAGGGGTGGACAGCCTCAGAAAGTGTTTGGGAGGTTGGTGCTACCTCTGGGAATGGCACTAATGTATCTAAATACAGCTTCCAGCCAGCTGTTCGCTGAAGCATTCAGCGCTTTCCCCAGCAAAATACTGAAGCGTGTGCTTAATTTTCACTGTTGTCCTAATGCTTCGAAGCATAATAATGACGGGTCAAATTTTCTGTCGGGGTAAAGCGGGCTAGCTGCATGAATAGCAGTGCTGCCCTGAAATGCAAGAGCATTGGTCTGGAATATTTATGAACTCCTCACTGACAATATTAAATGTATCAAAAGGATAATAAAAAAAAATAGGCAAACATGAAGTCTGTATTTTAAAGCTTGACTAAAACCAGAGTGAGGAATCCAGCAGACAAAAGGTGTGGGGAGTAACCTTACAAATAAGCAACAGCACATAACATTTTGGGAACAGACAGGACTGACACTTCAGTCTTGTTGATGAGGTTAACTGAGAGACATTGCCAGGTGAGAAGATTTCAGAGCAAGTATATGCCAGACTGACCATGCCAAATTGTCGATGTTTTACTAGTGTAAGATGTGATTATAGCAGCTCGTAAGCAGCACTACAAGGCTTGCTGGAGTTTGCTCTCCAGAGAGAGTTTGACTGAATTCCCACTGACTTCAAAAGGTTAAAAATGAGATAGGATTCATTGCTCGCTACTACAGTGATTCTTGGCAGTGGTTTAAAACCAGAATCAAAGAAGAAATTTCATTAATTAGATTTTTTTTTTAATTACTAGCTTTTTCTGCTAGAAAAAAAAATCTAAAATTCAGTTTATCTTAATTTGAAAAGTATTATAAACCCAAATGTGTTTCCATTATCTAAATATTCAGCATTGTGTGTCTGCTTCCTGCTGGAGACCATCTCCAACTAGGCTCATGCAACCAGAGTTCGTCAACGTACTAACCCACTTCCATCAGCCGTATCTCCCGCCACACAGGGGTAGAGAAATTGTTTCCTTCTTTTCTACTTATTCAACTAATTTGGCTCCATGATGAGTTTATTTAAACCAGAAAAGTTTAGAGCTGGTTGAAAAAGCAGGAAAGCTACTTCTTTCCAGCTGAGCCACTAAAACCTAGGAGTGAGCAAATGAGACTTTGCTGAAGTCTTAGAGAATACATTAAACTGAAGCTGTCAGTCCGGCGCTCTGCAGAAAATTTCCTCTTTTGTTTAGCAAATCAGCTTTTAGTGCAAAATATATTTAAATAATTTCTCTTATGTAGCCGGCACACTTAGGGTAGTTTTATTTAACTAATAAAAGAATCATTCTAAAAGGCAATTTTTGTTCATTCAATTGAATACCAATTTCCACCCAAACAGACTGTGACACAAATCCTGAATAATCAGCTAATAAAAAAGAAATGCACCCTTCACCATTTTCTAATAGAAGAGAAAATGTAAAAATTAAGAATCCCAGGCATGCTATACTGCATAATAGTATGAGCGTGCGGTATCTCCCCGTTTAGCAGAAAGTGCCAGTGGTATTATAAATGCTACGCTCAGGCTTTAACAGTTATGAGCCAGAGAAAATCACCCTTTCATATAGAAAATAAAAGCTAAAAAGGCAAAGCAAGATAACACTAGATTAGTTAGCTTTCTGTTTCCTGCTTGCTGACCTAAGTCAAGTCATTGACTAAATGGATTTTGATTTTTCCATCACCCTACCCCAACTCTTACTCACAAACCTGGGCAAAAGGCAAGCTTCCATCCAGGGATGCAGAGGAGACCCAGCACGACAGGGCGGGGGGCTGAGGGAGAGCCCCAGCTTCTTTGCAGTGTGCACAAGGCCAGCAGAGCCGGTCCATCATCCTGCAGTGAGTCCCTAGTGCTGTTCCTCTTCCCTCCCACAGGTCTGGCCGCTAATGAGCAGCTGCTGCTCCTGATGACCCTGCGGTATGGCGATGCTGCCAGAAGAATTGGCTTCTCTGACTTTGTGTGCTGCATGCTGCGCCTTGAAACCATGACCTGTGAGTGGTGGTGCCAGGGCCTGGGGTTGGGCAGGGGATGTGGCAGCAGGGTCCCTTCCAGGGGAGCTTGCAAAGCCAGGCTGAGGGCAGTGGCAGGAGGCAAGGGACGTGCTGCTAGACATGATAATACATGTTCACGTATGGTCCAAGCATCCCTTTGGGCAGCCTGTTTGCCAGAACGAGATTTGCCTCCTGCCCACAGGAACGACTGGCTCATAGAGAGCAGTTTAGAGCTGGGAGAAAGCAGCAGCTGGGAATACAGTGATGCCTTTGCTAAAAGGGGCCAGAAGGAAGGTCAGCCACCAGTTTCCCAGCAGAGCTCATCAGAGCACCTGTGGGTTGCAGTGGCACCGTGCTGCCCTGTGTTTTTCCCTGCTGAGGAGCAATGGTAACGTATATCCAGAGCTGCTTCAGCTGCCAGTCCTTTTTTGCTGCATGAATTTAGCCTGGCTTCTGCAGGCTTGTCCTTAAAGTCCCTATGCACTAAGACTCATTTTCTAAAAACAAGATGTGTCCTTGTGCTGGTGCTCTTCCACACAAGCTTGAGCATTCTGGTCCACAGCAGAGCTTCCTCCAGGGTGGTGTGGAGCATTGCCAGTACCACCGAGGGAGACATGCATGTGTGCACAGCCAGTGAAGAGGAAAGAGGCAGGTCATCTCAGGTGGAAGGCTTTCTCTTTGGTTAAAATTTGGAGAAGTCTGAACCACAGCAAGGGAGGTGTTTTGTTTTGTTTTTTACTGGAGAGATGTTCCCACCAACTTCAATGAAGTTCTCTCATGTTTTTGGTAAGGAGAAGGTCTGAGATCCTTCTCCGTGGAAAACAAACACATGCCCTGTCTTGTGTCCAGCTATTTTCTGGCAGTTGCAAGGAGGCCTTTGCCTGAAAGTAAATGGAATTCTGTTTTACAAAAGCATAATTTTTACTATTATAATAAGTATTTTGACTGGAAATACTGGTAGCTAAACAAACCCAGCAATTGTGACCCATGTGCTAGAACGTTGCTACAACAATTTAGTTTATCTTTGGAATGAGCTGGGTTTCAACAGGGTGGAAATGAGTATTCATTTTTTGCCCCTGTGTTTTTACCACCGATGTTTTATGGGCCAGTAGTGGTCAGTGGATCTACCTGGATGACACTGCCTAAAATCCCGTTTCAAGGGAACACAGCAGAAGCTGCTCAGAAAGTCAGAGTGTGTCCTGATTTTAATGCTTTCATTAAAAAACAGACAACTTTTAGACACCCATATTTTGTGATTATACATGTCACTTGCTCTAGATGAAAATTCTTATGCCTAAATAGTACCATGGCATTTTTTTTATCTTATAAAGGATCCTCTTACATTTTAAGTGCCATTGTAAAGACAGCTCCTTTACATCCATGTGGAAAGGAATCTCTAAAAGTTTCATTGCTGACTGTAATGAGTATCTTTAAATGCTCTCAAGTCTTTCAGTTATCACTTTACAGAGGGTTTAATGCAGAATACATTTCTTAAACTTTTCAAATCATTGTGAGTAAGATTTTTACAGGAGAGGATAAGAGTGCCAAGTGGGAATAAAAGGCAGTCCACATTTATGATAATCTGAATGTAGCAGGGAAGATAAAATCTGTTCCATTAAATCATTAGTCATCCTTTCAAGATAGCCAGAGATAAGGCCCAAACCAAAGGCAGCAGCTTCTTTGCAAACTCTGTTTAACTGGAGTTAATGAAGCAGTAAAGGGGCGCTTACCCCTGCCCAGAGGAGGAAACTTCAGCGCTGCTCTTTGTTCTAGAAAGACTGCTAGGTGCAAGCCCAGCCCTGCAAATAAAACCTTGTCAAGGGGATGGGCACAACATGGGGATTTCCTTGTTCTATGCCTTTCTTCAGAGCACTATAGGCTGGATGTGCTTCGTGTTAGCTTTCCTCCCTGCCTTCTCTCTGCCCTAGATCATATAGGTAGCTCTGGTTGCCTCCTAAGGGGCTGATGAACAATGCTCCCTTGTGCCCTGTTCCTACGCTCTCCCAGCAGCCTTGCACTTTTGTCTAAAGCCAGGCAGGTTTCAAAACATTCATGATCTTACAATGCCTTTTCCATTCAGGGTGGAAAACAGGCTCCTGGAGAAATGTGTCATTTAAGGATAGACAGCCTTGAATTTGTTTCAACTTTTTATTACTGTTTATAACGGCACATTTCTAGGAGAAAAGTAATTTAAAAATAAATAAAAAGAACTCAAAATACTGTGTTTTGACTTTATCCAAACACTTGGGTCTGAACATTTCTCCTAGACACACTGCAATATAAATGTGCACATAGAATATCAATATTTGAATGGATTAAAATTTTCTGATGGCAAAGCGTTCTGTCAGAAAATTTTCAGCAGTGTTAATTTCAAACTCTAGCTGAATAACAGCAGCATCTGCATTTATATTCCCTGGAAAAAGCTTGCAAGGCATACTAATGACTTCAAGAGAATTGCTTTCTTTAGGGCACACTGTGATCACTCACTGCCAGGGAGGATGGAAAAGGACCAACAGAAAGTTTCCCTGTGGGAAGACGTGTTTCATTAGTTCACCATTCTGTCAGTCTTCAGGCGGTAGCTACTGTTGAAACAGATTATGAGAGTAGATGAAAGCAGTCACACTGAGCGTTCCCTGTCCCTGCGCTTTTGCAGAATTCTGGCCCTGCAATTGGGATGCCTTGGCAGGCTGTGATCCAGGGGACAAGGCTGAAGGGGTACCGAGCACAGAAATAAGATGTGGCTAGGCAGGACAGTGTATGGACACATGAGCCAGGCAGAGCATCCCAGCACAGGGATCGCAGCTCTGCTCCTCAGCTGCCACAGCCTTATTATGTCCATGTTGCATCCTTGCTTCCTCCTCATGAAACACCATTTTCTTTGTTCTACCCCTAGATGCATTTCAAAACTTAGCAGAAGGCAGATCACAGATTTCGATGACGGCAATAGAGGTGAGGATGCTCCTTCCTTTTCTTTTCTCCAGGTCCAAAGTGGGACCACTGAGTATGTTAGCAGGAGGGTGAAGTCAAAGATGATTGTGTGATGTATGTTGCTAGTGGTTTTGCCTCTGACATCAACTGTGAGGGTCTTGCCTGGCTGGATGTGCATAATGGGCAGCTGGGAGGTATTTCCCTGGGGTTCCCTGGCCCCAGTCACACAGCCTCACTAGGGTGAGCACAGCTCAGTGGTGGCCATCCACGTCCAAAGCACAGAGTCTTCCCTTACTGATGCCAGCCTGTCATTGCTGGAAACATTCCTCAAAGTGACTTTGAGGAAGTGACAAAAAAAATAATCCATGCCCTCATTTCTTACTGCCCCATCTGTTAATTCTGAAGTGCAAAACATCTTGGTTTTAAGAATGAAATAGCAGACAAATGCTTGCTGCTGCTGTTTGTCTTAAAAGCACAGCTTGAAGGATAGCTAGCCAAATGGGGATACATCAAGCTTTTTATCAGCTAGTCTGAAGCAAAATCCTGCTGTGCTCCATAGTGATATGCCTGAGTGCTGCATTTTATCAGCCTGGTGACTGTTATTTGACAGTACAGTGTTTAAAAAGATTTAAAAAAAAAAAAACACAAACCCTTTTACAGTCTTGCTGGCTCCTGTTTATACTCTGTGGTTAGTTCAGTGGCTTATAGTTCATTAAATCTTTGTTGCACCAAGAGCTGAACAGAGTTTCCAAGTAGAGGCCCTGAACCTGTTTTACGGGGTAGTCTGTAGGATAACCCCATTTCCAGAGCCTGCCATCCTTTCCACTCGCAACCACGCAGGTGCCACCCTTTCCCAGCAGTTGTTCCTGCTGCAGTGGCTGCAATAGTTTATCATGGAAAGCAACATATGGAATATGTTTGTAGGTCTGAATTGAAATAAGGGAAAAAGGCAGTTCCAGAACCCCTTAACTATCTATGCAGGATAAAAGGACCATAGTCATAGCTTGAAGGCACTGAGACATATGTTTGAAAACTTAGTGTAACATCACTATCTAAATGCACCTTTTCTTCTCCTTTTTCCAGTGGCTGACTCTTGTCATGTACACTTAAAGTGATGTCAGAGTTCAATGTGGCCGGTAAGAAATCTCATTAATACTATACATGCTGAGAACAAAGGGGTGAATACCTTTAGAGCGGCTACAGTGAGCATGAGTGGAAGCCTTACAGAAAGTTCATCTTGGGGTTATGGTGGGTTTTAAGAGAAAGAGAACTGCAGCATAAACTGGGCTGGAGAGAGGCTGCAAAGGGAATTGGACTTCAGGCAATTTTTTCTGGAGAATTGCTGATGGCCAGCAGTTGCTCAGACCACCAGTGGCTCAGTTAGCCACTTGTCCCCCGTTCCCA
The DNA here is from genome assembly GCA_013400875.1 of Anhinga rufa. Classification (NCBI taxonomy): domain Eukaryota; kingdom Metazoa; phylum Chordata; class Aves; order Suliformes; family Anhingidae; genus Anhinga; species Anhinga rufa. The sequence goes on from VZTV01063563.1 coordinate 19,054, forward strand.
CCTGAGGTAATACATTTTCAATAGATTTCAATAGATCAGCTAGCAGAATTTGTCTTTTTTTTTGTCTTCTTTTAAGGGATGCAGTTACTCCTGCATATCTTAAGTAGCTGCAGCAGATGTAGAGCCAAGTAGAGGGTAGGGATATGAAGTCACTTAGGTTTCTTGGTCAGTCTGATCTCATATTTTTAACTGAATTATGTAATTTAGTTTACCTTTGAATGACAGTCCCTACTGTGTGTTTCATCTGATGTTTGTTCCCTCCACGTCAGACCTGGAGAGGGGCTTTTTTTCCCTCAAGTTTACCTGGACTTTCCAATTTTGCTACTTGATTCTAGTGAAGAACTCTGCCTTTTCCTACAAAACTTGTCCTGTTTATACATCCATAAACCTTCTCAGCCATCATGTTTCTACTAATCCACTGGGATGCAGCTGTTCACAGTTGCAATGGGTAAAGCATTAGTGCTGGTCCCAGACAGTTAGCACTGAGGAGAAAACAGGGAGGAAACCTAATCCTTAGAGAAAAGGTACAGTGGAGAGCCAGCAGCCTCTTGCTATTGTGTTGTGGTTGACCCCTGGAACCCACGGAGCACCCCTGGGCAAAGTCACATGCTTTCCTTATCAACCCAGTTCAAAAACTGAGTGAAAAAAAAACCAAAACAGGACCTTCATTGAAATCCAGGTGAGCCTTCCTATAGACAGGAATTAAAATAATAAATAACACATGAAAAGCATCTCTGGTATCTCACAGCCTGTTTCTGAAGGTAGTTGACATTGGATGCCAGCTTTGGTGAGAAGTTGAAAGAGGAAATGTATAATCAGGGTGTAAATTACACTCCCCCAGGGAGAAAGCACGGTAGATTCAGACCCAAAGCAGCACAGCTCTGTGTCTTTAACCCTTGGCTCCAGGACAGCATCTGTGCCCAGCTGCTCTTCTATCTTGGCTCCTAATTGCATCCAGTGTGTCCATCTGCAGGAGGAGCTGGGCTTCACCACTCAACACTGTAATGCCTTTGCCTCTCTGAGTTTTGTTTGCACACAGTTATTTGTCTGAAATTCTGCCCGTCTCATGCGGAGAGCTTTGGACAGTGCACCTTCCCTTTGTTATAGCAAAGCTGTATTTCAATGTGTTGATGTGTAGAAACAGATTATTCACAACACAGCACCCACCCCTTGCACTGCAGACTATCATTAGGTAAATATGAGGCTAGAAGGACCTCACTTTGGGGGATAAAGTTGCTTAAATTATTGCTTGCAAATGATATTCATAGTCTATTTAGTCTTCTTTTTTCTTTTCATGAATCATTCATAAACTGATCATAGCATCTGCAAATATATCATTAATCATAATTTTCACTTACTGGTTTTGAATGAAATTCTGCCTGTAGGGTGTTCATAAGCAGTTCACTTCAACAATTCAGCAGCCATTTGCAGCTGGAGACTGGGCAGTCACAACACGGGGCCCTCAGAGGACTGAAATTCTTTAAACTAGAGCCTGACAAACCATGAGCGATGTGAGAAGACACACTTGGTGTTTGCTGGAAAAAATTTTGTTGAAAGAAATGTTCTTGTTAGTGATTTCTGAAGACTGACCTCCAGCTGTCTGTGTTTTGAGTGAATCTCTTTACCTCTGTTTCAGGTGGCTTTTCTGCTCCCCAGTATGACACGGCCCAAGGCCATCCCATACAAAAGCCACCCATGGGGCTCTTGAATAACCAAACACTGTGAAAGAATGAAGCCAGATTTCTTATGGACATTTGCTTACGCTTGATGGTACTGAGATGGAATAGCAGACATCTGTATGGAGAGTCCTTTTCAGGCAAACTGGAGTTGCTTTGGAGAGAGAAGAGGAGATAATGAGAGAGATCCATTGGCAAGCTGGTACTACGTAATGGTCGGGGCAAGCTGGAACTGCCAAGTATAATCTCCTCTTATCTTTGTGTACGTAGGACGGCTGGTTCTCCTGGTTAATGCACAGAAGTCAGGAACAGCTCCATTAACTTCGTTGCAAGTCAGAACAGAATCAGGCCTTTTGTGTGTAAGAAGTGACTATCGCTTAGGTAACAGAAACAATTAAGACACAGTTTTATTTGAATTATTTCTTAATTTGCTTGTGTGCCATTTCTAACTGCCAGAAAAAGGTTGAACAAATTAATCATAATTCATAAATAACAACAGGAGCTTTGCAGGTTCTTTTTTACTTTTTATTAATAAAAAACCACAATAAATAAGAAAGTTTTATGCATATTTGAGTTTATCAACTGCAGGGATTCCATTTTATTTGCTACGGCAATGAAGAGGCATATTAGAGTTGTAGAACAGATTGCTCAGTGTTTTTTTCTGATTTCTAGCACCTATATCAGGACTGTCTGGGAAGAGACAAATTTATCTGAACTACATTCTCCTTCTCTGTCCTGCTGTCTTTAAAAATAGAGGGCTTCTTTAGGTATAATTTCTGCTCAAAAGTTTAACTTAAATCTGCTAAATAACTGTAACCTTTCTGTAGCCCACACACAAACTCCACTTTCATACCTTTTTTATCATGGTGATAAAAGCAAATCTAGTGATCTATTCTACTCAACTATTGAAAAAAACCTCTGAAGACTCTATATGTGAAAATGCCAAAAAGGAGGACGCAAATGTCGATGGATGAAAGTGATTCAGGGTTGCCATGGCAATATAATTCACACCATGCCTCACCCAGACCTTCTGCACAAGTTTCCATCGAGGCATCCACACGCTAGCAACAGATTTACTCATTTGGCAGTGAGACATTACACTCTGGAGCAACAACTATGTCACAAGATAAAGAAGGGGCCCGTGCCTCTGTTATCACGATGTGGGTCTGTGGCAGTGTCTTGTTCTGCAGCTTGGAGGGGATTACTCCTGTTGGTAGGTCTTATGCAAGCAGGGTCACTTGCTCGCTGAAAATGTGGGGAAAGGGAAATCAGTAGAATTAGACTAATCTTATATTTTTCAGTTATTTTTAAAACAAACTGATTCCATCTCCAAAGTGTGACTTACACATCCCGCCTGAAATCATTAATCATTATTTAAGCTCTCTGAAAATAAAACCCAAGGCTGGCAGAGAGACAAGATAACTAAAAAAGGTGGCCATGGAAAAATAAATACACTTTGCTAAAAAGGTGTATTAGTAGATCCATTTCAGAGAAGTATGCTTGTTTAGTTTAGCCTGGGAATTCAAAAAGGGTAAGTAGAAATCTGGAAGTACTTCTGTATGATGACCACCATGCAGTTCAGGGGTGCTCAAGCTGGCTCAGACCTGCTGGGAACAAGCTATTTGTAGCTACGCAGAAGTCGCTTGTGGTGAAATTGTGAAATTCAGTTCAAGTCAACAGATTTAAATACATTCTTGTTGTGAGAAAGTCCCATCTATGAAAACAGTGAGCTGTTAAGATCAACGCATTAAGATCAGTCTTAAAAATCTTAATTTGCAGACAGTGTATTACATTTCCTTTTGTTACGATACATAATTGCCTTTCTGTGGAAGGCAATTCTGTTTGCTGTGGGACAAAGATCCTTGTCTCTAATAACTTGGTCTGGCCACAGACCAAAATGTTTCTTCTTCATCAAAAAGCTAGCAGCAGACGCCAGATATCCCAGGTAAGAAACATCACTGATATATAAGGTTGTCTCCCCAGGGACAGATGCTGGGGATGCTGGCTCTCCTCACGCAAGGGGTGCGTGTATGCTCATGCCCAGAGCCCCTGCAGCCAGTCACTGCTGCAAACACTGCCATCCAGAGCCCACCTCTGCTTCCATCACACCAACCCTTCACTCTGGTGTATACGGTCTGTACATGCCAGCGGTCTCAGGGACGAACCTACGGCCCCTTCGGGTTTGCAGGCTGTTCATGAATGCTGATCCGGCAGTGGGGCAGAAAGTAATAACTCACTGCTGTCAAGCTGAGTGTGGCTGCCTGTCTGTAGTGTTGGAAGAATTGGTATTCCACTTGATTTATACTTCCAACCAAGCTAATTAAGCAACAATTCAGGAGGAATCCATCATTGTGACAGACTTGTTGATTAACCATCCCACAAGCAAAGTCAAGGGTGTTTGGTAGCCTGAAAAAAAAATATCAGGTCAATAGGGAGAAAAACAATGATTTGGCCATAATACAGCAGTGACTATTATTTCCAAAAGCAACAGGAAGCTTAACACATTTCACAAACACAGGGCCAACATTAAAAACAAAGGCAGCTCAGATCAGTGGGGTGTTAGATAAAGGGGGAAAACTTCTATGTCTCATCTTTGTGTGATTAAACTGTGAAGGCCAACTTCATGGGCATGGTGCCCCTATTAAAAATCTTCTGTGTACCTTCATCTGTGTTTGCCAGCTCTGAAATGTTACTGCAGTCCCCGTGAGGTTTCTGGCATTTGTGAAAGCTCTGAGATTCATGCAATTATGATAATATCTCTAATTCTTTTGATGAAAATCAGTTTCTAGTCCTGAGGGACACAAGTCTGAAAAGCCCTAAGAGGTTCTGCTATTAGAAATTGAAGAGAAGGACCTCAAACAAATGCTTTATTTTTAAATCTTCATGATGCTAAAACCCTCGAGAGGGTAAGAAGCAGGCAATGTGAAGAAGCAGAAGCTGAAGCAGATGAGATTAGTGGTGCTGAACTCCTTAGCTCTGAAGATGAGATAAAGAGCTGATGAAATTAGGTAGGATCTGAGACAACCATTAGCATTAGAAGGACTTTGGTGCAGAAGTGGTGACAGCTGACCCTCCAAGCATAACCTCTGGATGTAGATCTTGAAGCCCTGCTGTTAACTGCCCTTCTCCTGGGACCCAGAGGCCCCATGTCTGGCTTCCGCCTGGCAGAGGCTGTGCCCAAATCATCTCAGGTTGGACGGAGGATGAAGCTCTCACACATCCTGCCTCCAGGGCCGTATCCTGCAGATGTTCCCAGACCATGCAGCCTGGATAAAGGCTTTCCCAGGAGGCAGAGGCCTCAGGGGCTGTGGTTTTGGTGCCCATGCCTCAGCATATCCGTACTGTCCTGTGGTATGGGAGAAAGGGAGATTGGTTTTGGAAGAACTGAACCTCCCTCTCCACCTTTGACTATACCTCAGGTCTCTCATAGAGAAACTGCTGCAATTTATACAGAACTAAAACACTTTCCAGACCAAAAAAAAAGCATGTTATTCCATAACCTTGTGCTTGGCTGAAGCAGGGGAAGGCTGGGTTTGACCATGCCTGTGAGAAGCCCACTGCCCCATGCACTTCATGGCATGCACTAAAAATTTTGTTTTTTCTTAATGCAATGCAGTTCTTGAGGCAGAGACCAACTGTGCCATGCCACAGAAAATGCTCTGACTGTGGGCTGCAGGGTCACAGGCATCTCTCAGGCAAGGGTGCAGCCGTAAGGGACTGGTATGTCCCTGTGCAGCCTGGAGGGATGCCTGCAAGCCCAGGAAAGCTCAGCTCTTGCTGCTGCCTTCAGTGAGACTGTGACCCTTTCTCAAAAGAGATACCTGCCCTTCTCCCAGTAACCCAAACTCAGGGAGGCAGATGGACGTCCTGTCAAGAGTGTCCCCCAGTGTTCAGGTAGCTCAGCAGGAGCACAAGCAAATGTTGGGACCATTTCTCTGATGAGGGGGAGGGTACCAGATGTATATGACACTATCGTTCTTAGTGTTAACACTTGTCTTTAGGATCTCTTTGCTGCAGGGCTGGAGCTGAAACATGTTGCTTTTACCTGGCAATTCCTTACCTGAAATACCTCATCCTGCAATTCCTGGCTACTTTCTTTCACCCAGTCCTGCCCTGCGATATCTGTACCTTTTCAGCCCTGGGGAGCGGATTGCCCAGGCAGACTGAGAGCGCGCCAGCCTTTTCAGAGCATGTTTCCTGAGTCCCTCCACCAAGATGGCCAGTGCCACCCTGGGTGCCTGCCACCAGCTGTGCCTGGGCCAGGTGTCCTCAGCCCACCGTGGCACTGGGGTCCATTTCTGCTGCATGGCAGTGACATCTAGAGGCTCCCTGGCCTGAGCGCCTGTCTCTCGCTACTCACATGCTGCTGGCAGGCAGAAACCTGCTCCTCATGAAGCCCCTGGGAAACCCATTCACACCCTAAGGGTGAAGTACTGCAAGACTCAAATCCAAGCTCCTTCCCTTGCCCTCCTTCCCTAAACTACCGTGGGAAGGATCATTGTTGTAGCACCTCGAGGAAATTTTATATTGCTTCTGAAATCCCAAAGGTTTGGAGGAGCCAACCCATGTCCCTTCCCAAGAGACAAACTGGTCCACGTGAGGCTGATGCTGACCAAATAATGCATACAGCATTTCACTCAGGGAAATATTATTTCCTTGCTTTATATGCTATACATTAGATTCGATGCCATCCATCCACAGAAACACCTCTGTATTGATGCTGGCTGTGCAAGATGAAAGATTATTGTGCAATCAGTATTATGTATTTAAAAACAATGCATTCAAGAAAGAGAGGTAAATATACCATCTCCACAGGCTGAATTGTTCAACCAGTTGATGAATGCACCTCCTGAAGCACTGCCTGAGTTTGAGCTGAAATGCCTACCATAGAGTGAGATAGGGAATATTATTGCCCATATGAGGGGTACTTCATATTCGATAGAATACATATTCACTTGGGTGATATAGGCATTGGGAGTCAGCAGAGCAGACTGCAAATAATCTTCTAGCCTGAAATCAGGGAAAGAGCAAGCCTAGTGGAGTAGAGCTTTCCCACAATACAAAATTTGCCGGAAGATTGCAGTGAAAAGTGGGAGGAATGGCTCTTGCCCATCCTGTGAGCTACCTCACACTTGGAAACATTCAAGAAAAAGGTTAGATCAGGGCTTCCCTGAGATCAAAAATCTCTGGATGATAAGAGAGGATGAGACTAGCCAGAGAGACAGCAAGGTGAGGTAGGAGCAGCACCGAGGCACTGTGATGAAGACTCCTGCCACCTTCATCCTCTTGCAATGCATGATCCCTCATGGTGCCTGGGAGAGGCTGAACATATCCCAGTGGATGTCAGAGCTGAGACTAGGGGCTCTCAAGCCAAGTCTGCCTAATGAATGTGCACCAAAGTATATACAAACCCTCCCAAAAAAAAAAGCATTAAAGCATCCCAACCTGCTTCCCTTATTTAGCAGCATTATCATGGGGTGAAGAAGAAGGCAGGGCCCCATAAAAGTGACTTTGGAGGAGTTGGGGGCAAGGGCATACAGAAAAATTGCCCCATACGATACCACCATCCCCTCCTTCAATGTCCTCTGTGCTTTCTATAGGTCTGGAGGTGTAGGTATTTGTTACCATCTCCAGGCCTGTGAGATGGCTCCTCCCCATGGATGCTAAATCCACATCCGGACTGAAGCAGACACCGCAGGTGGGGAGAGAAGAGCAAGACCTCCACCTGCCCCACAGCCTTTGTGGGATGGCAAGCAGCTGCCTTATGACCGTGCCAGGGGCATTGGCAGTTGGCCCCTGGGCGTGTGGTGATGGGCGGCAGCTTCTCCAGGCACTGAAGTCCAAGCAGAGCCTTGAGGGGAGAGGCAGGAGGAGGAGATGCATCCCTGCCAGCAGGCCCAGGACAGTGGGGCTAGCACAGCCTCCTGCCTGCTGCTGCTGACTCATATCCATCCCCCTCACCTCTGCTTACTTGTTTTGTCTGCCTGATGCAGAGGAGTTGGGCTGTAATGATAGCTCCTAGCTCAGCGCAGGGAGAAATGCAGAGACAAGGTGGGAGGCACAGACATGGTGTGAGCCTTCTCCATCAGCCTTGGATTCCATGGCCTAAAACCCCTGATCTTTATCTCTGAGGGACACAAGTTACACCTCCACCCATGGAGCAGGCAGGTGCTTTTTTTACTAGCAGTGTGTATGATCTGCAAGGCTTAAACACAGTCATTAACCTATAGAGTTGTTAATGTGTCTTGGTTTATTTTTTTTTCCCCTGACTAGTATCCCACATCCTCTAGAGCTCAGAGGTGACAGGAGATGTGGAAAGAAATTGAGCTTGCCAGGTTTTCTTGATTTTACTGGATGGCAAGAAGAATGGTTAAAAGAAAATAGCGGTTATGAGTGCCAGATTTTTCTTTTTCAGATACTTTATTTTTCTCTTAGGCACTGGCATAAAAGCTTCCATTTTCATTATTATATCAGATGAAACGAAGGGATTTTTTTCCCCCATTGGAAAAAATAAGTAGTTTCAAGTTTCCAGGGCAAAAAGTAATCAGTAATGGCCAGCATAATGTTGCAATGCTGTGCTCTTCAGAAATCAAATTTAGAAGATGAATTGGACACCTGACCCAAAGGCCACAGATGTCACTGATTTCCACTGAGGTCGCTTGGCCAAGGCCTTCAGCAGCAGGCTGAAGACATTAGGAAGCAAGAGGGAGAGCAATGTGCTGTGGTGGACTAGGATGTGCTCTTCTGGGTACATGACCTCAGCAAAACCATGCCGAGATCCTGGTCTGTCAGAAACATTGAGCCTTAGTGATACCAGCTTAAAGCAACAGCAGTGGTCAGGCTTTGCATCAGGCCTTTCATTGCAGCTTCCTCTCTGCAACAGGCACGGCACGAATACTTGGGTCCCTGCAAGTGGTGAAGGAAGGGGCTTGAAAGTTAAATTAGGTCTGCTCATACAACACCGTGAGTCTCCAGGGAAAGGCCAGACAAAATGTCATACTAAGTGTTATAACTTCTGTGTCATCTAATATTTGATTTCTCATTAAAGGCAGCACAGGGAAATTTTGGACTTTGAAATGGTCTTTGTAATACTCAACATTTTTTACACTGCTCATTCAGGTGTTGGTTCTGGGCTGTGGAGGGGTTGACATAATTTCTGCTTCCCAAAAGGAGGCATCAGAAACTCTTCCTGAACTTTGACGGGGCAGGAGGGCACCTCGTGGTGTGGCTTGAATAAAGAAAGAGGACCCACGGAGTATGAAGTTGGGCACGTATGAGCTAGGATTGAGTTTGTGTACAAAGAGGCAAAGGCAGCATCTTCTGTGCCACTGCTGGAGGTTGCCTGGTGCAAGCACTGACCCCTCCAGCAAGCACCCATGCCAAAGGGCCCCATGCGCCTGAGCCTGACCCGGTGGCCACAGAGATGCTCCAGGGAGGTTTCTGTCTCGCTGCCCTGAAACCAAATCATGGGCACTCAGGAAGTTCTGTGTTGCACTTCACACCAGACAAGCAGGAAGGAGCTAAGAGATCTCATCATACTCCTGCATGCCAACCTGGGTCAACCTCTCCACTGGAAAGTGTGTTTCCTGCAAGCCTTGTCTCTGCTCCTGGTTCTGGCAGGGCTAACCTTATGGCGGACTTACAAACCCCGTCTCCCTCCAAGCATTAACAGACAACTTACCTGACAACTTTATGCTAACAAATGCTGCAAAACAGCATTTTTGGCTCAGCTCTTTCAGCAGGCAGTGGATCCAGGCATTCTCTTTAATGTTCATTTAATGTGAACAAGTCTGAGAAAAGGCAGACATCTGCAGCCACTCATCTCTGCTGCTGAGACCAGAAGGCACGGCATCGTAGGTACTTCTTCAGAGACTGAGGACTGTTTTTAAAGCCAAAGTTCAACCATGGGATAGAGGAATTCTGTTTCCATTAGACCACATTTGTAAAAATAATTTCTGGGTTTTTTTACCCTAGTGCAATTTCACTTTGAGGTCTTTCTACACACTTACTCCCTGAGGCTGGGAGAATGTCATGCTGTTGGGCACTAGCCACATCCAAGAGGCAACAGGCTGAGCAAACAGCTTTGCTTTGCTGAGCTGGAAGTGCCAAATTGTGGAAGGCAACAGCCAGAAGCTGTTTGAAAAGCTGCTGAAAGGTTCAGGAAACTATGTGGTATCCATGCCGAGCCATTGCGGCTGCGCCCCCGGGATGTGCCCTCCGTGCTGCCTGGCCAGCGGTGGATTGGCACACATTCCCACTGACCTACATTAGAGAGATTCATGAGTCACACATTAAAAAAAATAATTTCTCTAATGAACAGCTGCTGTTACTGAGATGGCGATTTTGTGTGAGGTGCTAAGCAAGAGCCTTTGGAAATTTCAATATAAAAATGTACTTCTAACATAGCATTACCACAAAATAACTTTCATTAGACTTTTAGAAAATTATTCATGCCTTTCAAAGCACTTTATGGATGAATTGATTCTGTTGCTCAGGTGGGAAAACTGAGGCATAGAAGAGTTGTTTCCTTCTCTAGTCCCACAGTAAGTCAGCAGCAGAGCAGAGAAGATTAAAAAAAAAGGGAGCAAGATTTCCAAAACTCCCTTTTACTTTTGACTGAACAACAGGCCTTTAGAAAGGCTTGAGGCTCAAGTGTACCTGGTGGCAGAACGTCGGCAGTAGAAATTTTTAGGCCAGGAACAGATTGTTTCTCTTTTTTGACATGATATGCTCTGATTAGATGAAGACTTCATTAATCCAGGAATGTGCCATGTCATGTATAATACAGAAGTTCAGACGGATAGAGCACGATGTTCTCCTCCAGTGTGTGGACCTGAAGCAGTGAGGTCTGGATGGGGATGATGGCAGCTACCTGCATTACAGTGGGATCCATCCTGGGGTAGTTCAGAAGGATGCACCGGCAGAAGAATAGGTCTGATGGCACGTAGGGTCAGGGAAGGCATCATGGCATCCTTTTACCAAGCTGTTTGAGCACTGCTCAATGGCTGGGTCTGATGAATCCAAACAAATGTTTGCAAGCTACTTTTGGCAATCCACCTGGACCCATTCTTCAGAGAAACAGGGAAACAGCGAAGCTCCAAATTGTCTTCCTAAAAAAACAAAACAAAACAAAACAAAAAAAAAACAAAACCAAAAAACCAGACAAAAACCAAACCAAAACCAAAGGCAGCATGCAAAGCTTTGGCAAATTTGAGTTTCCTGGGCTAAAGTGTTTGAGCAAACTATTTTCCCCTGTAAAATGAACAGATTGGATAAGAACTTCCGAGAAACAACGCAGCTAACCCTCCTGTACTGCTGATATGGAGACACTCCCCTGAGACTCATCTCATCTTAATTTGTCATTTAAGGTGTGTGTTTTAACTACTTAATTATTAGGGAACAGATTTTATCTCATTTACAGTATATTCATTCATCTTAAAAGCCTGTTTCTCCTATTCTCACCTCTGGAAAGTTTAAACATAGAAACTTCACCTGAGAAGACTGTTTAAATAAGGGACTGTCCATCTCCAAATAGGAGCTGGCTTGTGGGCCAGAAGAGCCTCCTGCAGTTTCAGACGTGAGCTGCAGATGGCAGAATTGAACCGCAGACTCGTTTCGAGACCAGAACTCGTTTGCTCTTCCAACCAGCAAACCAAGTACTTTCAACCAAGAGACCAAGGAACACGCAGCATCTTGTAGGCGAGACTCGTGATACAACACCAGCACACAGCTTGCTTTGGATATGTTAAACTCCTCTTGCAAAATAGATTATTTTTCTCCACAGACACAGAGGTTCACGGCCAATGTTGGTAGTGCTGGGGTTGCTCTGAGGGTGCTGCACACACCTTCTTCCACCCACAGAAGAATAGAAAAATGTACAGAGAAAAGCACCAAAGATAATCAAAGTTTCTGGCCAGCTTCTGGTTGGGGAACCATTAAATAAGTTAGGATGGAAAAGAGATGTCTGCATTGAGGGTTGAGAGGAGGTACGTAAGAAAGAGCATTCATTGTCTCTGTAATGCAAGAACCAGAAACAGCAAACAAATCATTAGCTGGTGTGTTCAAGCAGGCAGAAGGGATACTGCTTTACATAGCCTGGAAATGGTAGGGCTCATCTCCACTGGCACCGGGGCTGCCAAACCCCACGTGGCACTTTGAAAAGCAATCAGACAACTTCATGGGAGAGGAATCAATCGAGGGGCACCATGCTCGAAGGCATCCCCTCTGGTTCATGAGGAACCTAGTCCCCGTCGTACCCTTCCCAAGGTGTCTGCTGTCAGAGGCAGGAGTCTGTGCTAATGGCCCTTTCAGCTGGCCTGATCCAGCACTTTCTGTGGCCTTGGCCAGGGGACCCAGGACAGGGGATGCCGTGAGGTGTGCTGCTTTCACTTCCAAAAGACCTTTTGCAGGAGAAAAATGGAGCCTGTGACCCAGCTACATCGCACAAGCTCTGAGGCTAGAAGATCAAAAAATGTACTTAAAAAAAAAAATCTCTTGACCTTTAAATGCGTTTTGAAGGGAGAAGGTAGGACTGATTCCTGGCTCTGGGTTTCCAAAGGCATGGGATGGCAGCATTACACCATCTCCTGGAGCCTCTGCACTCAACTAGAGCCAGTGGGGAAAGGCAGGGTGAGCCCCTGGTGTCAGGACTGCCATGCTTTAGAGCATCACCATTTGCTAGGCAGAGTCTGGGCTTGTTTCTCACCTACAGCTTGTGCATAGGCCAGACCCCTGCTATTTTGGTTGCTGCCTCTCTTCCACAGTCTGTTGCGGAGCAGACTGCTCTGCTCTCTGCTATGAGCAATGCATTTTTGGTGGGAGGATGCTGTGTGTGCCTGTGTCCCGGAGCACAGCCCCAGTAGCTAGGGAGTGCAGAACAAGGCTGGAGGAAGCAAACCCTGGGTTCAGTGTGGCTTTCCTACCAAGAGGTCTGGTTAATGGACTTGAATCTGTGTGATGATGAGGGGGAGCAGGAGTAGGAGGGAAAGAGGGATCAGACCAACCTCGTGACCTGCACCATCCCATAGGTGCCTCTGCAGTTACGACATCCGAGTTAGCACCTTTCTCAAAACCTATTTTCCCTTTGAGAAAAAACAACTCTTTTCCTATTTTAATTAGGCTTAATTGGCAATATGGGAACAGCCCTAATTCATAGCCATTTCCTGGCAGTGCTAGATTTCGCGCTGCTTAAATAGCCATCAGCACTCTGCCATCAGCGTGGTGGAGGTGATGACAGCAGCAGCTAGCCAACAGAGGAGGAATAGCAGGATCTCGGTACTATGCTCTGGCTGGGAACGTTGATGTCCTGGTGTTAACAACTGGATAATACAAAATGCTGATCAGCAATTGCTCAGGTCCATTGGCTTCTTGGCATCAAGCAAACAAGCTTTTAAACTGCTTCTGTGGACTTGATATTTGGGCTTTATAGCTTGCTGGCTGATCTAGTTTGACAAGGGGGCTTGGTGTTCCTAGCTGCAGACAAACTCCCAGTGTTATAAGGTTACCAGACCTGATATTCCTTAATACTGGTCAGGCACAAATATGAGTAAAGAATTGCTTAAGGTTTCAGATAAAACACATGCAGAGATGACACCTGATCACCATGTGCCTACACAACCCTTCTGCTAGCAGCAGGGCATGGCTCAGCACCTGAAACTCCTGGAGGAGGTTCTTGCTATTTGTGATTCGGTGATGGGGACCCCTCTGGCCAGAGGCAAAGTGGGTATCCACTAATTGGAAATTAACTGAAATGGATCAACTTGAGCAAAGGATGAGTCTGAAGATCTGAGAGATGGAAAGGTGGGCCCAGCCTCTGAATCCTTTATCGGTGTATCCAAACGACCCCAGGAGGAAACTGAGATGCAATAAAAATGCTGTGATGTCCAGTGGCAAGAGTGCCATTACAAGGGAAATGGAGCAAGCGCTAATGTGAGATCATTAGGACTGCAAGATCATTTGGAGCCTTTTTTTTTGCTCAACATGGTTGTAATCCAAGGGAAACTGCACGGTCAAGGGCCGTGTGCGCTTGTGCAAAATCTCTTTGGGGTGGCTCCAGGAATAGACAAGAGACCTCCCAGGAAAAAGAAACCCTGGGGAGCTTTCTTGGGCTGGCTTCCCTGCCTGCGGTGCTGCTAAGCTGGTAGCAGGACACCCACCAGCCCGAAGCACCCACCCGGCTCCTGCATTTTTGTTTGGCCAATGAAAGAGACTACTGTTTGCTAGTTAATTACTATGTGAAAATTAATAGCCATACATGATTCTGATCACTTGCTCTTGGTAAAGCTATGCTGGCAGAATAAACTATTCATCACCTTTTGTAGCTGAATGAAGAAAGGTCACCTGGTTTCTGACCAGCCAGAAAGCAGAGCAGGTCTTATCTTTGTTTATGCCGTGCCCTGGCTCGTGGCTGTGGCAGGGGAGAAGAAACACACCTGAATGCTGGCCCTGGCTTTCCACACTGGAAAAGGGTCAGCCCAGCTCAGTGCAGTGTCCATGCAAACATTCCGAGCCATGCAGGCAAGGATGCTGGCATTTTTCCTTTAGCAGCAAGTGCTGGCCTGTCTCCAGATCCCTGGTAATCTCCATGTCCAGTGCCTGATTTCCATTTATCCTAAATTTGCCAAATTCTGGGTGTAATTCTTCGTAGGGGTTGGGGAGCATAATTCTATTTATTGAACTACTTTTCCATAATTGCATTTGCCTGCGGCTAGCTCTCTAATCTGCCTTTCCCCAAATCTCACACAGTCATACGGGAATCCATTTATGGCCACATATGCAGGAGCGGGCCCGAGGAGGCAGCCAGGCACACGTGTGTGTGTGTATGTGCCTGCACGCATGCCCACAGGTGAAAGCATGGCTAGTCCTGGGCAGCAGCTGCCTCCAGCGCTTGCCCGGCTAAGCCCTGCCTCCGCCTGCCAGTGGCTCGGATCCCAAGCAATTATGTGGAGCTGCCGTGTGCCAGAGCTGTCCGTTCTGCTTCAGAAGAGGCTGAGCAAACGTCTTTCTCTGATATTTGTTCATACCTACCTCCCACGGTGAGGTTAAGCAACAGGATAAGAGGTAAAGCAAGGCCAGGCAATGGTTGTGACCTGTCCTGTCCTGCCCTGCTCCGTCACAGCAGAGCAACCCTCACACTGGCAGGACCCACCTGCAGGAGCTTGCTGCACCTCCAGGCAAGGCTACAGACATTTTGCTTCATCACTTTCAGCAGGGAGGTCTCATAGCCGTGAGGTCCAACTGTGGCTTGGGAATCTCTGTCTCTTGCCCTGCCCACATGCCCGACAGCGTTCTGCCTCTGCCCCACGCGTTAGGGCCAGGGGTGCTCTGCTGCAGGAGCCGGGTGGGTGCTTCGGGCTGGTGGGTGTCCTGCTACCAGCTTAGCAGCACCGCAGGCAGGGAAGCCAGCCCAAGAAAGCTCCCCAGGGTTTCTTTTCCTGGGAGGTCTCTTGTCTATTCCTGGAGCCACCCCAAAGAGATTTTGCACAAGCGCACACGGCCCTTGACCGTGCAGTTTCCCTTGGATTATGACCATGTTGAGCAAAGATCACTGCAGAGCTCTGCTGGTCCCCCACTCTGTGCCTCCCACACTGACTCTTTCTTCCACCCTGAAGAGATCTGCCCCTACTTTTCCTCTCTGTCTACAACCCCATCAGTCCAAGAGCAAATACACCAGAAAGCTTGATATGAGCTTGCTTGCAAGAACAATATCCTGCAGGGATGGGGATTTGGCTAGGTGTTAGTATATAATGTTTTGCTTCACAGTAATTGTCTGTTTGTTTGTTTGTTTGTTTTTCAAAAAGAAAACAAGAGGGACTAGATGCCAGGGGAGGAGGGGATCTCTGCAGAAATTTTGATAAGCGCATTGCAATAAGCAGCCTGCCACATTAAATAATTGGATCACAAACTTAGTTTAGGGGGGGAAAAAAAAACCAAAACACATAAGAAATGGTCCAGCATTTTCAGAAATAAATGTTTCCTTTTGTGAATTTGAGGCGCTTCCTTAAATTGCATTTTTAACTGCATTAAAATGCAAAGTCAAAATCAAAGCAAAGTAAGCTGGATGATGCTGTAAAGTTTTCAGAGTTTCTCTAGATGGGGAATTCAGATATTTTCATGTTCTAATTCAGGCACAGACAAATTCTGGATTCCTGCAGTTCTCTGGGGGCTCATCTTCCCATACTTTGCTCAACTCTTCTTGAAGGATGAGACACAAAGTGCAGAGTAAGTGGCTGCTGTAAGGAACCAGTGGTTAAGTGCCCTGCTTTAAAGGGGTTTGGGGGTGTCAGAGATTTTTATAGCTCACAGGCATCCAAAATGTGAAATTATCATCATAATAGAGCAAAGCATGGCTGTGGGAGGCCGAAGGCTTTGCAGGCCAGGTGGGTGCTAGGGAAAGATCTCGTAGCCCTGCTTTGTGGAGACACTCTGGCTGTCAGAAGGGAGGTGCTCACCTGCACAGCCTGGCTCTCCTGCATCACCTGAGCCCTTTCAGTTTAAATTCCCTCCTGGCCTGCAAGTATGGAGGCAAAAAGGATGGATGAGGTTCTCAGTAGGTGTGCTCTCAGCCCCACACGGCCACCATGAGATATATTGCATAGCTTCATACCTACAACACGCTACAGCTATGTGTTACCCCTTTGTCAGCAAAGGGAGCCAAACTACACATCCATCCTTTGCAAAAACCTTCCTTCCCCCTCACGATTTGGTTGCTAATGCAATCTAAACAGTTAATAATATTTTAAACAGCTTTCACTCAACGAAGATAGTCAAACAACCTTTGCTCCAAAATGTGCTGGAGTCTTTTTGAACAGAGTAATGAAAACTCTCTGAAGAACAAGGCTGTGGAGGAGCCGGTGTTACAAATGCCCTGAGAGAGTCAGTTAGGTTAACTTCTTTATTGATCTTCCCTGAAAACGAAGCTCTGTAGCAGAGAGGTTAAGGGAAATAGATAATAAACAGCAGAGACTTTTAACATGTGAAAACTGAGATTACAGTTTTAGGGAAGATATCTTAATAGAAACGCAGTGCCAAACTCCCCAGGGTTTCCCAGCAGTTTAGCCAACAGGCATTAGTTACCATACCCTAAACCCACTCTTTTTGGCATCGGATCAGGAGGAGGTCGAAGTCCAGCTCCTGCTTGTCTCTGCAGGAAGGGGCACATCAGGAAGCAATTAAAGTGGGACTGAGGAGGTGTGTGTGGGTGCCAGACAGAGCAGTCAGGGCTGGACTTCAGCTCTGGGCAGATCTTGGGAGTTCTGGTCCTTTGGCAAGGCGGACCAGCTAGCATCACACCTTCTCATTAACTTTGGTCTATGCTGGAGAAGAACTAGGTTGCTATTTGGCATCTGTTTCCAAATCAAAACCTTAAAATTCTTAAGAAAATTGCCCGTCATGCTCTGCCAAGATACCAAACTGTGCCAGTCCTAGGTCAGAAGTGTGTGCCACTGCCCAGGGGAAGCAGGCAAGGGCAGACCCCAGCCTGTATGCTTTCCTGCTGCCGCTTGTCCTCTGCCTCCAGATCCCAAAGGCTTTGCTGAGAGAAGTGGTGGCGTCTCTGCTCCAGAGAAGCTAGAAGGAGTAATGGGAAACACCTGGTTTGAATCAAATTGGTACTGACTCAGACCGGCCCCTACCATCAAGCCGAGCCTTTCGTTATGTGTATTGTGCTCTTCTGGCCTCGAGCCGGGACTGGAACAGCATTTCTGAAACATCATGAACACCTGCAGTGGGACTCCTAATGCATGGCTGCGTGAAGTTATGTGAATGATTTGGATAAGGATGCAGGATTTTGGCTGCTCGTTTGACTCCACTCAACAAACCTGGGAAAACCAGCTGGTGGGTCATCTCTGCAAGCAAGCTGGCCTCCCCTCACCAGGGCAGAAATCATGGGGAGCCTGTTCTCTCACCTCCTTCGTGCTGCCCCTTTCTAAATGCAGGGAGCAAACAGCAGCATTTTCAGGCTGTTGGCTCTACTTGCTTGGATTCAAGCACAGCTTAAAGGCTTTTTTTTTCTCGTGGAGGCTTTACCTTTTCTCCTATGATGATCTTCATTCCCAGCAGCCATGGCCTGAGCTAACAGTGGCAGGAAAAGACGCTGCATTTCTTTTTGAATTGCACAGCTGCAACTCTGCATTTTTGAAGGTTTAGTACCTAGAGAATAAGAAATGTCAATATTACCATAGAGTTTTCCTTGGGTAATACTGAAATGCTCCAGCTGTCAGGTTAATTTAAAGCCAAAAAAGAAATCAAGATTAATCACAATTCTGTGATCTTTTTTGCCTCTCACAGGAAAAGATCCCATGGCTATGCTAAAAAGCTGTTAGATGTTTCAAGGACATTGATTTATTAGGGAAAAACTTGCATTCCTTGATCTGAACATCTCCCTGAGCAAGGGAGGAGGCGGTGTCCCAAGCTCAGGAGCCAGGATCTGCTCGAAATATATAAATTTTAAGTTTCTGCTTTAGACCAGTTTCCATTTTGGTGCCATCCTTTCACTCTGGTGTGAAGTAAAAAAGAAACTGCTCTGGCTTTCTGGTGGCCTTCAGACAAGTTAACAAGCACCCTTGGGAAATGCACCCTCTGAAACTACCTCCAAATCCACCCCAGCTCCAACGGGGTGCATAGAGCCGTTGCATAGAACCCAGCATAGAGTAGCATTGGTCTGGGGGTGCCGCAGCTCCTCCAGAGGCACCATTGCCCATCGTTCCCACCATGGCTTCTCCCTTGCAACTGGTCTGGAGCCCTTGGGAACCAGCCCCAGGAAAGGGCTTTCCATTCCCCATTCCTCTCGGGTATTTTGAAAGGGAGGAAGGCTGGAGGAACAAGGGGGGTTGAAACAGGGAAGGGAGAAAAGATGCCTGCTGGGGGAGCAGCCAGAAGGAATTGCAAGGAGATGTGAGATTTAGAGGTCTGAAGACCCCGACCGTCATTATTGAGAGGAATCCAGCACGTCACCGCTTGCCAGAGGCAGGGCTATGAGCCTGCAGCATGGAGGGCGAGGGAACGGAAAGGACCATAGAGGACATTGATTTTCTTAGAGGAAAAAGTGAGCAAGAATGACCTCAACGGAAAAATACTTTCTCTCTCTTTCTGTCTCACAGACAAATATAGCCCTACCCGTTATGCAAAGGCAGTGTTCAAGCATGCTTGGAATGAGCAACTTGTGAGGCAAATTGCTACCACTTGTCCTCACCCTTGGTTTTTGGCTTTATTTCCTCTTTTCCCTTTGTCTTCTCCCCTCCAGCATGGCCTGACCCCAACAGCTGCCACAAAACCACCTCAGAGTGAGCCCTTGCCTTGAGAGGAGAGGGAGGTGCCCAGGGGGCAGCTGCCAGCAGCAGCAACGGTAACAACCACTGGGCTTCACAAAATGACCTGAGGGAAAAGACAGATTGAACTGGGGTTGTGCAGGTTGTTAAAGAAGAAGGGAGAAATGTTTGGGCTGAATATTAGAAAGGTCTTTCCAGCAGGAAGGAAATGCTGGAGCAGGCTGCCTGGAGATCTCACTGACATCTATCCTGGGGCATTTTTAAGAACCAGTTCAGCAATATCTGTCCAGAAAGGCACAGGCAATCATCCCTTCTGACAGACTCATTGCTCAGCGGCAGACCAGGCGATTTTCTTGTTGCCCTATTTCTGTGACATTTCTTCCTCCTTCACAATAAACCTTACAGAACATTTTTGCTTGGAGTCAAAAGGCTGCCAAGTGCCTTTAGCCGTTCTGATCATCTCCTGTTTCCCCAGCTCCAGCTGCATTTTCCTGGAGGCTGCAGCTCCCATGGACCTGCCTTGCTTCAGCGGCTTCACAGCTGCTTGTCCTTGCTTTGCTCCCTAGCAGGAGCCAGCTTGGGGGCGGGGGGGCTGGAGGGGCCCCGTGATCCATGTTGCCCCACAGCTGATGCCAACTCCAGCTCACAGAAACACCATGGGGGATTTCTGAGCAAGGCTCCAGTCCTGTGCTTACCCCTGCTTGTATTTCACTTGCAGTGCTGAAAATTTCAGCCTTCTGATGAGACACGGAATTGCTCAGAAAAAATCTAAATGCAGAGGCAAGTGGCTGCACACCCAGGACAGCCATGGCTGCTCCAGGGGAAGGAGGGGGAAGGCCTCAGCTTGGGTGCAAAGAAGAAATCCTGCCCTGTGTTGGCAGCAATAACCAAAATCCACTCTGTCCTCCTCCTCTAGGACTGACAGAAGCAGCTCTTGAGCCTTGGAGCCAGCTCTGCAGCGAGACCTGGGACTGAGCAAAACAGGGCAGCGCTCTTACTCACCCTCCCACCATGGGCCCAGGGCAGACGGGTTTTGCAGCCCAGAGTTTCCCAGGACAGGGTGGCAGGGCTGGAGAGACCCAGGAATAAATTACCAATGGAAGAAACGATGGGGCCAGTCTTTTTTACCCAAGGTGGCTGCACTCGTATTTTACACCTCTGTGAGGCTGTGTGTTTCACCTGCCTTGGCCAAGGAGGTGCCAGCTCCTGCCCATGCTAATTTCTGGCAGCTCCCCTGTGGCACACGCTGCACCTCCCAGGGCCATTTGGCTGCTCTCCCCCAGCACTCCTGCAGGCTGTGAGCATCAGGGCAGGGCCTGTCCTTGGGCTGCACAGACACCCAACACCTATCACACCAGGGGCATCATCTGGCTCATCCTTCTACTCAACAAGTAGTAAGTAATAGTAGCAATAGTAATAGCAATAACAATAGCAATA
>VZTV01063564.1:338-19498 GCA_013400875.1 Anhinga rufa
TGCAAGCCTGCTCCACCTTCTCTTTCAGTAATGCATATTGATGCCGAGCACTTGCTGTTTGATGAAATAAATTAGTATCAGTGGGGGTTTGCACTGGTGTGTCATGGAGGTAGCTGTGTTGTTAGCAGGGTTGGCCCTACAGGCCGGGCATGCACTGGTGATGGACAGTCCTCCCCTTCCACCCACCTGAGGCATTTCCTCCAGGTGTGCGTCTGACACAGGGAAGCTCTTCTACAAATAAAGGGCTCTGCCCGTACCTTTGGTTAAAAAGAAACTTCCTCTGTTGGGGAATGATCAAGTTATTGTTGTTTTGCCATGGTAGAATTAAAAAAAAAAAAGCAAGGGGGAAAAAAATAGATAAACCTATAAAGTTATGTGAATTAGCTAAATACAAATGCCTGAGGAGCGTATCCACCACCTCACCGCCTTGGTGTTTGGGGTAAGCTTTAAGGAGTCTTAGAATGAGGGAGGCATTAGCAATAGATTTTGCTAAATTCGTAACTTCTCCTTGCTAGATTTCCGCTCCTAGCAGGTAATTGTCAAACATTATGATAATTTTTTAAGCAGTTCTGGAATCAAGTGCAAGATATTAGAGGAGTTTGACCATATGATGGAACTCCGAAGGCAAGTAAGCCTCCCATGTAACTTACCCTATATTTTGGGAAAACCTTTCCTACAGCAGAGCTCAGAGATCCTAAATGTAGTACCTTTCTCTGTCAGCAAAAGCTGAACCATGTCCCATCTTGCTACCTGTTATAGTGCACTTCTGGTTTTGAATACGTTTGCTTCTCACTATTGCTGAATTCATACCTATTAGCAGCAAAGCTATGGAAAAGAGGTGAGGAGTACTGTCCCCTCCTCAAATTTTGCATTTCTTTTTTGACTTTGTACCATTACAACACCACCGGGTAGCTGAAGCAACTGCATTATTTCAGATCAACTCATAAAGCATTTTGGATTAAAAAGGCCAAGGAGTGATTTATATTAGCACCGTTTAGAAGCATTAGGGTGTGCCANTGTTTTCCAGTACCACTGCAGGCTTCATACACATCCATTTAATAGAAGCCAAATTTTGTAGCCAAGGACTAAAAAACGACTAAGAAGGGAACAGGATGTTGCTAGGGTTCATTACAAAAGGTGAGCCTATCAGCAGTATTTCTGAGGAAGTAAATGTTTTCACTGATTTTATTTGCTGGGAGGCATCACTTTGCACTCTTGGTGAGTTCGGAAGAGAAAGCACATTTCTTTTTAACTGGAAAAGATGAAAGAGTGGAAGCAGCAGCCCCTCCTTTCCTTTTCACATAAGGAGAGCTGTAACTTGAAATTATCCCTGCTGCAGCCTTGGGCTTGTACATCTCTGCAGCCAGACTCTCACCAGCAGAGAGGCCATCTCATCTCCGTCCCCTGAGTACAGTTATCCTCCTTTAACTTTTAGCATGTTCCCTGAACCAAAATTTCCCTCCAATAGCATGTGTGAGACACAGGGAATAAGATAAGAATTATAATATATCTAATTTCTTTCCTTCCAGTGAAGTTAAAGAGATACAGATGAATCCTTTCCTCACTCCCCTGGCAGCAAAAAGGAAGTCTTAAAAAAAAAAATCCCTTTTTAAGAAGTTATTGGTTGGTAGACTATTGCTGCAGCATGGTTGAAGCTGGAAAGACAGACAAAATATCTCCATAAAAATAAAATCAGAAGAATAACGTTTCTGAAGTTTTAATTCTCCCCACTAGGATGAGAAAAAGAAAGAGAGAGGGAGAAAGAGAGAGAGAGAGGGAGAAAGAGAGAAAGAGAGAAAGAGAGAAAGAGAGAAAGAGAGAAAGAGAGAAAGAGAGAAAGAGAGAAAGAGAGAAAGAGAGAAAGAAAAGAGGAGTAGATCTGCTACCTCCTTCCTGAGAGCTACTTTTCAGCTAAGGCTGGAGAAGGTACCTAGTGCTAACTTAAGGGCTGTCTCAGCTGAAAACCCCTCAGTGTTAGCTCAGGTGACCCTACAACAGCAGAACTTCACCAGAGCTCTTTTGGGTAGAGGCTACAAAAAGAAACTTGAGCAAGTTTTCAGGGGCCTCATTAATATCTGGGCAGCTGGAAATTATGGAGAAAAGCGAGNTGGTGTGTCATGGAGGTAGCTGTGTTGTTAGCAGGGTTGGCCCTACAGGCCGGGCATGCACTGGTGATGGACAGTCCTCCCCTTCCACCCACCTGAGGCATTTCCTCCAGGTGTGCGTCTGACACAGGGAAGCTCTTCTACAAATAAAGGGCTCTGCCCGTACCTTTGGTTAAAAAGAAACTTCCTCTGTTGGGGAATGATCAAGTTATTGTTGTTTTGCCATGGTAGAATTAAAAAAAAAAAAGCAAGGGGGAAAAAAATAGATAAACCTATAAAGTTATGTGAATTAGCTAAATACAAATGCCTGAGGAGCGTATCCACCACCTCACCGCCTTGGTGTTTGGGGTAAGCTTTAAGGAGTCTTAGAATGAGGGAGGCATTAGCAATAGATTTTGCTAAATTCGTAACTTCTCCTTGCTAGATTTCCGCTCCTAGCAGGTAATTGTCAAACATTATGATAATTTTTTAAGCAGTTCTGGAATCAAGTGCAAGATATTAGAGGAGTTTGACCATATGATGGAACTCCGAAGGCAAGTAAGCCTCCCATGTAACTTACCCTATATTTTGGGAAAACCTTTCCTACAGCAGAGCTCAGAGATCCTAAATGTAGTACCTTTCTCTGTCAGCAAAAGCTGAACCATGTCCCATCTTGCTACCTGTTATAGTGCACTTCTGGTTTTGAATACGTTTGCTTCTCACTATTGCTGAATTCATACCTATTAGCAGCAAAGCTATGGAAAAGAGGTGAGGAGTACTGTCCCCTCCTCAAATTTTGCATTTCTTTTTTGACTTTGTACCATTACAACACCACCGGGTAGCTGAAGCAACTGCATTATTTCAGATCAACTCATAAAGCATTTTGGATTAAAAAGGCCAAGGAGTGATTTATATTAGCACCGTTTAGAAGCATTAGGGTGTGCCAAGAGATTATGATATGCCAAAAAGTTACAAACATTCAGAACAAAAAAAAAACCCAAATCTATGGTGATGCTGCTGAAAGGCAGGTTAAATATAGAAACCAGGTTTGCTACGATAAAGCTTTCAACCAGAAAAATGAATGCAAGTTTTGGCTGGTCCATATAGAGACACAGGTGCTCCGAGGAGGATTGTTATGCCAGATCAGAAGAGAAGCCAGTTTTTTTGATGTTAATAAGGTCTCATAGATTGCAGCCCCCACCAGGGATTTAAGCATTGTGTTTTGGTTCAATATTGAGCCAGGGTAACTGAATTACTACTAACAACTGCTAATGAAAAACTTAGTGAGCCTCGTGGATAATTTGTAAGGTGCGAATCTTGGATCAGTATTAATTCCCAGCCACTTTGTTATCACCAGTTCTGGATGCCAAACCTCTCATTTTTTTCTTTTGGTTGAAGCTGTAGCAAATTAATTATCTCATTTAATCCTGTAAAAATCAACAGCACAAAAAAGGCTCTTCCTTTACCCATGCTCAGTGGGTCTCTCAGCTTATAAATAAATGCTCCTTGAGCTCTCGGTTTTACCCTTTCCAGATTTTAACCCTCTTGCATTCATAAAGGACACTCTTCTTGAATGGGATTCCTTGATTTCTGAAGTTTAAGTTTCCCTCTCCAGTGTTTTCAGCTGCTGCTGGTTTTACTAGTGGATATAATGGATGCTAAATTTACCATGAGCATGATATTTCCAGTTTGAGCTGCCTTTGATTAACTGGCACTCCAGTAATTCAAAATGCTCATGGCTTTTGCACCTAGCAGACCTTTGGCAGCTCATGTTGGCTGCCCATTTTTCTTGGGAGCATTCATGGGGAAAGGAATTTTATGTTCGCTAAAGCCCCTGATGGTGAAAAATAAAACACAGTGCAACACAAACCCCCCAAAAGGTCAAGAGGGCAGCGAAAAAAGTCCTGACACGATAGTCCTTTGGAAAGATCTCCGTGTGAGTTGTAAATAAGCGCTCTGTTTCTCTGCATCTCTGAACCTCACGATTCACAGACTGCTCAGAAATTGGGTAAGTGTTTCTTTTTTTTTTTTTTTCCCCAAACTTGAGTAACCGCTTTTAAATGTATGGTTGGAAAATCTGGCTTGCACAGCAGACCTCACAGTCATTCTCCCAGTGAAATTCAATCCTCTTGGTTTATTTCGTTTTACCTAAGACACCACTGAAGGAAAAATGGTTTTGGAGTAGATAAATCTCTTTCCATCCATGTCTATGTTTTTTTACAGAAAATCTTGGGGTTTTTTCATTTTTTTTCTTTTTTTTTTTATTTTTCCCTTCAGCTGTAATTCAGATAGTCGATTTTCTACTCTCTGTTTCCCACTGAATACAAGGCAAAGGCCCCTTGCAAGGAGCAGGCCACGGGACGTGCAATTTCCTATGGTCGTGACTGGGTGTCTTTGCTTGCTGTATTTGATAAGTGATCCAGACAGCCAGGAATAATTTACTGCAAGTCTGCGTTTGTCCTTCTGCTAGGATTACAATCTGGGAGGTTTTTCAACATGCATTCTCAGCCCCCATTTTTAATCAGTCTTTCACCCGGATAGGCCAAGAAAAAGTTGTAAAGTCAGAAGAAACGCTGGCATCTGTTCTGTGACTCAGAACAGAGCAGAGGTTGTCTCCCTTCCATTTTCTGCAAACTCCAATTTTTTGTTGACCACACACAAATGGTTCTAATCAGCTTCCAAAAGGCTCTTGTTGGCGTTTTAAGATGTTTGCTCTTTGCATTCTTCTCTACATCCCCCTTTCCTTTCTCCTCTGAAAGCAAAGAGGATGTTGAAAAATGGACAATTTTTTTCTTTTCTTTCTTTTTCTGAGCGATTTTGGTTTTCCATTAGCTGAACACTTCTATTGAAGGGTGTTGTGCAATGAAAGTGCAACGGATATGGAAACCTCTTTATTATGCTTGGAATGTCAATTTGGACATTTGTTTTAGTTGGACCATGCGAAGCACGGTCATGGCAAGAACAAGCCAGCAGTTTGCTTCTTTAATGACCCTTCCTCCGCTAATGGAGCTCAGGCTGACAAGCAGTGATGCGTGTTCCTCGATTGCAGGTGAATTCAGGTGCTTGTCCATCCGGGGCCAGCTGGGAGCTGACAATGCCCATGTCAATCAGCTACCCAAGAGGCGTGATTGGCAATGCCTCTTCGAATGGAGCATCCTTCAATCATACCACCAGAGGAAGCAGTTAAAGGCTTTTTTCACCTCTGATGGCACTGAGCTGTTGAAGACAGCAAGAAAAGTTGAAAGCTCCTCAGGAAGGAGAAGAAGAAAGATGGTCGTTGGTGTAGGAGATGTTGCGACTTCCTGCAGTGAGAGAGCACAGGGGATGCTGAGAAATAGAAATCAAGAAAAAGAAGATAGAATGCGCAGCAACCGAACACATATGTCTCTTCCAAAAGATTTTCTTCTCTGCTATAATATTGACAGTGAAATATATTCCTTTATATAAACAAAAATAACCCCCAAAAAATGAGCCCTTGGCATAGGCCAGTAAAATCACACATTCTGAGCAGGGCCAGGCCAAGATGGAAAAATACTCAGTCTATTTTTCCTAAAATCTACCATATTTCTCCACTCTCTTCCCCCCGCCATGCTCAGCGTGAATATGTATGCAAGACGCTCAGACTTTGCAGGTACGTTTCAGCGACGCACAACCACAACCCCGTCGGCTGAAACCACAGTGGCCCTCAGCGGACGGACTTCATAGAAGTGAAGTCCAATGGGTCTTGTTTTAGCTTGAGGAACATCAGATATTAAATGACAGACACCTCCAGAGAAAGGATTCGCCATCCCTCAGTGGCCTGGGAAGGATTTCCACAGATGGCCCCCATGGATATCACAGCCTCCACACCAAAGTCCCTGGTTTCCTGAAATAATTTTCTACCTGAAAGATCCTTGTTTCCAGCAGGGTTTTGAATAGACCTTACACATGAGCTTCTACTGGAGCCGATAAAGTTCAGTCGTTAATTCACAGAATTGATCAAAAGTCCAGAGAACCCATGAAAAGGCTCAGATTTTTGTCCATGACAAGATGCAACAGATTGATACGACAAACAGGTAGAGAAGCTGGAGAAACTAGTGGCTCAAATCAATGTCATTAACAGCCTTGAATTGAATAAGGAGGAGAAAATTTAAAAGAAAAATATTTTTTCTGAAATTTCAAAGGGTTATTTGGACATTTACAATTCAGTAAGAAACTCAAACAACCTCCCGTGATATTTACTGGCTAAGCATATATTGTGTGTCATACCTGAAAGGGAAAAAGGCTGGAGAAAAACCCAACAGTAGCTCTGGGTTTAGCAATCCCCTCCTGTCTCCATTTCCCAGTGCTACCTTTTATCCCTTCAGGAAATATCTGTGTGGGGTGACCAGTGTCCTGGTGCCCCAGTCTCATCTGGAAAGTTTGGATGTGTTAATATAACTAACAAGAAAACACTGAGTTCTTGCAGGAAGTATTTTTTTAAAGAACAGTAAAAAGGTGAGATTTCTTTTTTTTTTTTAATGAAAATACAATCCAGAAAAAGAAAGGACCGGAGCCGGGAGAAGGAGACCTATTTTTCCTTACTGCCTGGAGAGGAGGCATTCTGCAGAAGTGTGTTATGTGTCCTACCTGCAGGTATTATTTATGCACTGACAGAATCACAGAATCACAGAATGGCCGGGGTTGGAAGGGCCCTCCGGAGCTGCCCCCGTCCAGCCCCTGCGTGAGCAGCACCCCCAGAGCAGGGGCACAGGACCGCGTCCAGGTGGGGTGGGAATGGCTCCAGGGAAGGAGACTCCACAGCCTCTCTGGGCAGCCTGGGCCGCTGCTCTGGCACCCGCACAGCAAAGGGGTTTTGCCTCAGATTTCAGTGGAACTTCCCGTGTTCCAGCTTGTGCCCGTTGCCCCTTGTCCTGTTGTTGGGCACCGCTGAGAAGAGCCCAGTCCCATCCTCAATGCTTCTTCAGGTTATCAAAACTGGATAATGTCAACTAGCACCTTCATGACCAGGAAAATAATTAGGAAGAGACAATTTTATTGACTAATACCCCCAAAACCCTCATGATTCAATATCCATCAGGGACGGTTAATGACCCGTTAATGAAACTGTTCAAAGCAAAGGAGTTGCTAAAATTATTCTCATACCATAAAGAACATTTGCTCTTGTGTCTTCCTGCGAGTTGGAGAAATCTAGTTTATTCTGTATGAGTCATTGTTTTCTCCTCTGGGCACAGACGAGCGTTTGTGAAGGTAACCACACCAACCAGGCAGAAAGTGTCCTCTGTTAATCAGCTTTAGCAAACCTGTCCTTCAGATTTTTGCCATTTGCACAGTTTTTTCCATATTAGATGGGACTTGGGATGAATCAAAGACTAGCTGGCAGGATGGTGGACTGGTGTCCACCCACCACCAAGACCCCACCCACCCCATGGCATCTCTGTCTCCATCGTGTTTCTCCTCCTTTAGACACCCATGTGATCTTAGCTGGGGTGGACTCAGGTCTGCGAGGCAATGGACAGGTGACAAATGGAATTGGTGACATATCTGGGAATGACAAAAAATTGTCATTTTCTCTGATCAGATGAGCTAAGGTCTGAAACAAGTGGCGTACATAGAATAATGGAACACTGAAAGCTTGCCCAAAAAGGTCTTTAATATTTGTATCCTATTGGCAGTGCCAAAAATAGTCACCTTTGTTTTTCCTTTCTCTCTTCCTCAATGCCAGCTATTCAGCAATAGCAGCGTAGGTAGCATGACAATATCATGCTTTGTTTTCATTATTCTGAATTAATTTCACTTTGCTATTTTTAACTGCTGTAATGCTACTGCCACAGGGAATAGGTAGAATTATTTTGCTGTTTTAGCAGGCTGGAAAGAAATTGAATGAACTTTTGCATACAGTGGGATGTTACCCTTGCCAACACTTAAATGAAATAGGTTTGCCTGTGTTATTATAGGACCATAATAATGTAATCACGTAGTACTAACAGAGTGTTTTACGTCTCTGCAGTAGCCTGACATTAATCTGTGCAGTAGCTAAATATTATCTCCATTTTACAGACCAGGAAAATAAGGAGAAGAGTAAATCTCTGGGATCATAAAGGACATTAGTGCTACAGTGCAGCTGGGAGGACGCACAGAGTGCTCCCTGCAGGACTGAAAGACAAGTACTGCTTTATGCATTTTTCAAGGTAAAATACTCTCTTGGCTTTTCTTTTTTCATCTTGACACAGACATATCAACCCACTTCAGGATCTTTACAGGGATGATACTGATCACGCATAGTGGGTCTTCTACCCTCTGCAAAACTGGGCAATTGGTAAGCTGGCTATGTTTAATGCCTTTATTCTCACATCTCTGTATGAAGGGAAACCTAGGCACTGAGAGACGATATGGTTTACACAAGTCCCTGAGATAATTGATTGTAGGAACTACTCAGCTTCAGCAAAGCATGCTTGTGTCCTTTCTCCCCCACAACCCCGGCAATTACAAGGGTGTTGGTGACAAAGCAGAGGGGTTTATTCAGTTTTCAAGAACCTGTATTAAATGCCTTACATGGTCAGTGCCCAAAATCCATCCAGTACTATAGAAAGCATGTGGGCCAGCAAGACCTTGACACCCATGATAAGACTCCTGAAAAGCCATCCTTTACTCCCTTCAAATTCCCATCCCATCTTCAGGGACACTCTTCGGTCCCCAAAGAGAGCCACCTTTCTTGAAAAGCCTGTCTGCATTAACCCTAATCGGCCTCACAGGCTCTGGATAAATATTCTCATGAGCATTTCCACAGCCAAGTTGCATCTTCTCCTTCTTTCCTGG
This sequence comes from Anhinga rufa, assembly GCA_013400875.1. Taxonomy (NCBI): domain Eukaryota; kingdom Metazoa; phylum Chordata; class Aves; order Suliformes; family Anhingidae; genus Anhinga; species Anhinga rufa. Next base: position 9,221 of record VZTV01063564.1, read on the forward strand.
ACATCAACCGGTGGGAGACTTTGCAAAGTGAACTGAATGCCAGCAGCCTGGTCTGTCACTCCTGGTGGAAGGACATGGGTTGGAATTTCTTGCAGCTTCACTCATGGATGAAACAGCCTCTGCAGGTCTATAATGATTTGTCATTTCCTCATTCCTGGAGGCCCACTTTTCTCCAGCATCCACGTAAGAGGCTGTTTCTATTAATAGCTCTCAGGCTCTGCATTTCCTGCATCCAAAGTGCTAATGAGTACCTTCCTGGTACTCCTCCAGGGGAAAGGCAGTTTCCTCTGTCTCCCCATCCCTATCTGTACATCTGGTCATTCTGACCTTCTGGACATTTCTGTCCTATGGCAGATTTACATGAAACATCTGCCGCTTCTTGTTGGGGTGGTTATTTTACAGGGAAAAACTGCAGGCTGTCTCAGGACAATAAGTGCTTCTCCCTGCCCAGATGACTAGTCCCATTCTCTGGAAGGGAAATAGCAATCAGACCTTTTGCCCTGGTTGACTTATCATACTGCTGCTTCTGCCTGAGCCAGGCTTCCTCTAGGGTCTGTTAAGTGAAATCCTTCATCCTGCATAATTATAACTTCATCCTGATGCTGAGGGCTGCCTTGACAGCTCAAAGAATGTAAGCAGGGATTTTGGTCTCTGCGGCTGTTGATATGGGAATCACTTGGCAAGGATAAAAGTTTGAGATATGCCCTTTCTACGTGCAACAATTCTCCGAGCAACAGAGCAGTTTTTCATGGTGGCTTTGCTCTATACCTTTGTCACAGAAATTTTCTTGACATAGAATAGAAGTACTGATCAACTCCCTTCTCCATGCAACGTACACCAAAGCTACAAACAACGTGGGCCAGGAAAGCTGAATCCAGCATTTTCTTAGGAGTTGTACTGTTGCACATGCCTCATTGCAAACCAAGGGCTGTGCCATCAGCACTGCTCAAGTTAAACATTAATACTCTGAATGCAAATGAGCTTTCATCTTCTGTTGACCCCAAAAGAGGTTTCTAGAGCTGGTTTGGGTGATGCAAGAGTTAATCTTCCCTCCCCTCTGCCCCCCTGCCCTCTTCCCAGACTCTCTCTGCTATCAGACTTCCTGGAGCGATTGTCATCTCTCTGTGAACCCTGCCGTGGGAATTGCAAAACCGGGGTGAATCCTCACCCTGTCTCGGCCCTGAAGCCTCCCCGTGATGCTGAACCATCGCCTTTGTGTCCTTGGCAAGTGAGGACTGCCTGGGACCAAGCTGCTTGCCAAGCCAGACCAGCGGCTGTACCAAGGAGGATGCCATCAAATCCTGGGAAAGGGGCAATTTGCAAGTAATATTTGGTTTCCGCTCATTTAGGAACCGGGGGTGGAAGGGAGGGGACGTGTGTTGGGAGTCTGATGAAGTCTGGCACTTTTGAGGTAAATGGAGTAGAAATTTTTTTGGGGGTGCATTTCCTATTTTTTGCTAAGTTTGTATTTTCTGCAGTGAATGTGATACCTAAAATGCCAGCAACATTTGGTTTCTATTCCCCCCAAAGAGACATTTGTCTCCAGACTAATAAATCTGAATCTGAATGAGCAGCCTGGTAAAAAGTGTCTCAGTTTTCCCATTTGAGGAACAAACTTTCTGTTATAAGGTTTTATAAGTTTTAAAAATGACAAATTTTTATCAGGTAGGGGTTCCAAATCAATACATCTGCTGAACTGATAAGAGACATGTGCAAGGAACTATTTCTTGTATAAATGAAAGTATTTTTATGAACGATCTGTCACCAAGATGGTTTGGATGGTTTCGCCTCAGCAAAGTGTTGGCTGTTGAATATTTTCTCTTGAAAAGAAATACCTCGACAGCAGCTAGTTAAATATTGTGATTTCATATGGTGCCTTTATTTGCAATGTGGCATTATCTTTAACGGCATCTATTTATAATGATCTCTATGAGATAATAAACAGTGCTATCCTATTAACAGGGACCTCAGGGTTCAGCCAACAGCAAGAGGAGCCTGCCAAAAGAGCTAGGTGGCCTTCTATGCAGAGCAGAGCAGCACAGCTGATGGTATTTGTAATGTCCCTCTATTGCTGTGTTCCTGTTCAAATAAATATGCATTAAAGGTGCAAAGAGAAGTTTATTGATGCATGTGCAACCCCATGACCATTTGGGGTACTCCAGAAGGGCAACAGTGCCACTAACCCTTTCCCACCAGGCAGCTCCATAAGAGGTAAACCAGCAAGCAAACTTAGATGTTTTATGAGAAAAAAAACAAACATATTATTTCCCTGAGAAAGCTCTCCTACCCTGTAGCCACCCAACGGGGAGGAAGCAGAGTCCTTCACCTTCCCCATTCTGTGGCTGGGAGATTTTGGCACTGAGACTGAGAATGAGCTCTGCCACATCACAGGCATCGGGGCCAGAACCCATCTCTACACTAAATCTCTTCCAAATTATAATACAGAAAAAAGGATGCATTTCTGCCGAGGCATAGCCCACCTGGGATGAGGAATCTCCTCACTTCAACACCAATGATTTGCTGTGAATGTTACCACATTTCAGAGGTCAGGAGGCAGCAACCACGAGGGGTAACTATTTTTGGTGTGATTTCCATGCTTTTGGGGCTGGGAGGTGCTCTGCCTACTCCCTGCTGTGGCTGTTGCCTGCCTTCCCTGCCGCTGGGTCCACCCCAGCTGAAAGGGAGTTTCGGAAGTGGATCGGGCCCCTGGGGCAGCGTCTGTGACAGATGGAGGCATGGGTTGGAAACCTGTCTGCAGCAGACAGAAATCCCTGTGTTAAGCCAAGCGGAGGGCTCCCCAGGCTGCCCGCACAAACAAGTCCCTTTTCATGCCTGGAAAGCCCAGTGCCCCCCACCAGGGAAAAGCTCGTCCTGTTCCAGTGCCCGACGGATGGTACATCCCACCAGAAAGCTTTCCACTCCTTTCATCACATTATGTATTGCTTTGTTCCATTTGTGGTGGAAGAGAGAGTTTTACCCAACATCTTCCATTTTCAAAGCCAAACAAGCCACTATAAATGCCTCCTGTCACTGTTGGGATTTGTGTATGTTATATGTTTGACGTCATCAACCATGGCTAAATGTGGCTATAAGCAGTAATTATGTGACCGGATTGCACAGGAGGTTGTGTTTTAATCACAGCCCTGGACAAGCACCTTGGATCTGCTGCTCTTTGGAGTCAACAAGTCCAAACCTTCAGGAGACCTCCCTGTATCACACAGCACCTTTCATACAGCACCATCCTTAATATCGAGGTCATCTGGAAAGCAAGATGCAAGTGTCACACTGAAATGCAGGTCCTGCTGTAATGGGTAGAAATTTCCAGCCTAAATTTATGTCCAGAGAGTTTATCCTGAAGGAGGTCAGGCAACAGTAAGGGTAGTCATGTCACAAAGCAGCCTGGCGAGGACATTGCAGACACAGGACACAGGAAGGATTATATTCTGTGTTTCTTCTCAGAGATAACATGGGAGTATTATCTGCACTGTAAAATAAATGATAGCTTGGAGAAATATGCAGTGAGCTCCTGTATGGGGTCCCAGGACTGCCTGCTGGGATTTACAGCAGCGTGTTTCTGTGCTGCCCAGTAAGTCCCACAGCTCCGCTGGATTGCCACTGCCATGCAACAGCCCCTGTGATGAGCTCCAAACAGCCACTTCACAGAAAAGTCCCAGCCTGCAAAAATCTCCACATAAACAGCCTGGGAGTCCTCAAAGTGGGATGTACGACAGGGGGTGTGACGCTCAAGAACATCTAAAACTTGCTTGCTGAGATGCTGCTGAAGGACACAGTGTTTCTGGGACTGGTCCATACTGAAAACTGAATTTCTGAATGCCTTCATTTCTTGGAATCATAGAACCATTAAGGTTGGAAAAGACCTCTAGGATCATCAAGTCCAACCATCAACCCAACACTACCGTGTCTCCTAATCCATGCCCTGAAGTGCCACGTCTGCACGGTGTTTGAACACCTCCAGGGATGGTGACTCCACCACCTCTCTGGGCAGCCTGTGCCAGGGCCTGACCACTCCTTCAGTAAAGACATTTTTCCTAATATCCAATGTAAACCTCCCCTGGCACAGCTTGAGGCGATTTGCTCTCATTCTATCACTAGTAACTTGGGAGAAGAGACCAACACCCACCTCACCACAGCCTCCTCTCAGGCAGCTGTAGAGAGCGATGAGGGCTCCCCTCAGCCTCCTCTTCTCCAGACTAAACACCCCCAGTTCCCTCAACCTCTCCTCATAAGACCTGCTCTCCAGTTCTTGATGATACCGTGGTCCTTTTCTGAAGAGGATGTGTATGAATATTAATATATTATATATTAATCCCATTTTCCAAACTCCTTTTCAAGATGAGTTCAGTCCTCTCCAGCTCTATAGTGAAAATGTATGAAAGAAAATTAAAACCCTCACTTCTCAGTTGCAAAGCATCAATGAAAGCAAGCTGGGAATGGTGGCCACCTCAAGCACATCATCTCAGAGGCAGCTGAATGGGTGTGGTGAAATGTGCTCCGCATCCAGGGGGTTCAAACTGTGCCTTGGGAACCCATGAAGCACAAGATGTTAAGATGAGGACTTTTTAAGATGGTATTGAGGGGGATTTATGACCCTGGAGACTTCACTAAGCCTTTCCATAGGTTTCCCTGCAGTTCACATAACGACGGAGTCCTAATTCACAGCCCAGCACTAAAAACTTGGACTCCCCTCAAAGAAAATGGAGTAAAGAAAAAAAGATATCAAAGGGATCAAAACTGTGTTTGCATTAGCATCAGAAATCAGATGGTGGCAAGGTCCTCTGAAGAAAAAAAGGCTTCAATCTTTTCCTCTTACCAGTGTCCAACCTGTAAAAATTAATGTGTCAACATCTCCAAGAAATCATTCTCTCCATGACCTTCCTATTCCCCCTCAATTGGAGGCTGCTGCTCATCATAAAAATGTTTTCTCGGTGTTATTTCACAGGATAGATTTGTAGGAAAAGCCATTACATTAATACAGTGTTAATTGTTTTGCTGTGTAGAATTACCTATAAAAGATATTTTAATTCAGGGGCTAAAAAGACCTAAATTCCTCCTACAAACCCTCTCCTCTGACACTTGCAGCCCTGAAATACTTTTGCTACATGCTTGAAATAGTAATTCTTTTTGGAGTAGGAGGTAAGCTTATAATGTGGCTGAAAGGATACTTTTCATCTCCTAGCCAGTGGTATCTATTTATTTATTTTATATTTTTTTAATGAGACTCCAGCTGAAGACTAACACTTGACTTTAGCAACTGCCGAGGAAAACTTATTAGCGGGGTGATATATAGGATCTTTTTACTTCACAGATGGGCTCTCCCTAGTTCAAAAGAAAACGAGGTCTCAAGTAGCCTGTTCTTAAAAAAAAATAATAAAGCTTGACTTCAGAACAATGGTATGTGCCCTTAGGGCAGCTTTCCAGATCACGAGGGGGTTAGGGAGAGGCAAAAGATATGCCCTGAAATACACGGGTGAGCTCCTATCCGCAGCCCTTCCTCTGCAAGCACCGCCAGGCAGGTTTGGCAAAAACACTGAAGATCTGCTCAAAAACACAGCAGCTGATGGCATTTGGCCATTGTTCCCAGAGGGAATAAATCCTCATGGGCTGGGCTGACCTAGCATAAATACCCTACACCTATATTCCCCTGCGCTGCAAATTTTGGAGTCTTAAGATTTGACACACAAATCACCGGATTACTGATTAATTTACTTTGCAGATTGCTATGGGTCAACGTTTTCTTACTAGGCAAAGCACAGGCCAACGATGTTTGTCCCTCGGTTTCAAGCCTGTAGCCGCTGCTGGGGCTGGAGCACTTGCATGCTTGCTGAAACGATGTCAGACTGGGCTTAGAGCAAGGGGATGCGCTTTGCCATGCTTCACAGGTTACGAGCGTTGGCAGCGAGCAAGTCAGCAATTCAGCTTTTCTGCTATAGTATAATAACACTGTCTATTAATGATGCATTTATAAATAGTTAATAAAAGGTAAATTTATTTATCTGTACCAAATAGCTATTTTAATAAATGGCAAATCATTTTTATAGAGACCAGAAGTTTGTTTATAGCCCCAGTTTATAACTAGCTATAAAAACTGATTGATGTGTTTTAACTGATGTTTGACACATTCTAGTCATGTTTGCAATTTTCTTATAAAAATCTCTTAAACGTTTATTTGCCATTTGTAAGTCATTTACAAAGGGAAGCATTACTATAAAATACGACTACTGCATACAGATTTCAGATACTGAATAATTCAATTGTTTATTTGTTCTCTGTTCTCATTTCCAAAAGAACTGGCTCTATTTTTTTGTAATTATTCATTTTTTATTTTTCCTTTTTTTTTTTTTTTCTTTTAAGGACAGAGTCTCCAACACAAAAGGGTTAGTGCAATATTTAAGGTGGGGACTACCTGTGGTTTTGTGCCAATACCGTTGGTTATGGATGTGCAAATTTTTACCAATACTGCTATAAAAGCAGTCCTTAATGTGCTGTGACCAGTTTACGGGGGAAAGGAATGACTTTAATCCCGCCGCTTAGCACCAGTTCAAGCTCCAGGTCACACCACACCACTGCAGCGTCTCCGCCTTCTCACCCCATCCTCTGCCAAGCCAGTGCCGCATTTGCAAGCTCGCTGTGTCTGCGCTATTTTACACCTATCTTACACCAGAACAGCTTACTCCTCTCCATTTCCGTGGATAATCGGCACAGATATAGCTGCCTATATGGAATACTTATTCCATTTTAACTGCACTGGTGTATGTGCGGCCAGTCTTTTCCATCTGGCAGCTAGTGCTTTGAATGGCGCCAGTAGGATGCTTCCATCTGGCCCCCAAACAATTTTCCACCATCGTATAGCGTTATATTTACCATCCAGCCCCAGAGAAATCTGTTACGACAGACTCCCCAGGGCCTGCCCTTTTGCTTTGCTCCCCTCTCCCTGGCTGCTGAGATGGACTTTACAGGGACCATCCCCCAGCGTGTCCCCCCAGGCCTGGAGGGAGATGGGGTGATGGATCCCACTGTACCTGAAGGTCGACTCTGCCTCTTGCAAACAGCTATATAAAAGCATCAGCTCAGCCTTTTTGCCTCCGTTTCTGCCTGTAAATATAGTGATGAGATATACTTTGATACCTAGAAAAGCCTCCCTTCTATACCCTCCCCATAAAAAATGGGGCAAAAATAGGCAAGAGAATGAAAAATAAAGAAACAGGACAAGAAAAAAGGGAGAGGAGTGTGGCTGCTAAGTCTAAGAATGCAAATCAGACAGAAAGTTTCTCTCCAGACCTGGGAACAGGGCAGAGAAGGGGAATTTCCACTAAATATATCTCTCCTTTGCAAAGATCCCAACACCTCCAGTGGCTTTCTCAAACAGTTCCATCTCTGAAGGGTTTTGAAAAATGCCAGGGACACAAACAAGCAATTAATAGTGATTTTCTTGTGCTATTTACCTCCTGTGGGTAACACTACAAATCCTCCCATACCATTGCAGGGAATTTAATCTGTCTCTCTCTAAGTAGACACATTGCAAATTTCAGTTCTTCAAGCAAATTTGATGGGCTCAGGCTGCCCGGTGGACTCCTCTGCCTACAATGAGCCCAAAGATGAGAGGGGGAGAAATAATTACTTTCAGGAAAACATAAATTTAAAATAAAATCTCACATTCTGATAACAGCATAAACTATTTTTTCCCATAACATGGATCTCAAATCTATCCGTAGAGGCATAAATTGTGTTGTTATGGGTGAGAATGGATATCAGGTATTTGGAAGGACACGGCAGTATCGGGGCGTGGGTTCGACACGCTGTCAGGATGAGGATGGAAATGTATGTTAAGACACTGATACGATCCAGGGGGTACAGAGGGATGTGAAAAGCACGGAGCTCTCCCACAGTACAGCAAACCAACACGCATCCTCAGCATGCACAGCAGGACATTTCTAAGGAGGCTTTTAAAGGTTGCTGCAGAGCTATTGAAACTACTTTTCATTTAACCCTGCCAAGAGATCCAACACCCCCAATAACCTCTGATTTAATACTGCTGTTACTGAAGTCAGTGGTAAATTTTTTGTTGCTTGCAGTGGAGTTCATGACTGTGTAAGTACACAGGGCTCAGAATTACAGAAAGAGTAGTTTCAATAAAAATGTCTAAAATATATTTTCTAGGCTTGTCTAGGCTATAATCTTGGTGTCTTCCAGAGCTGTAAGTGGTTGGGAAAGCTAACGAATTTACCCAGGACCAAATCCGACCTCTTGTAAGTCTCCAGTGGGTACAGGGTAGGGTGCAAACACCACATGTGAAAGAAGTGTAGGTATTTTACTGTGTATAGCTTGTTCTTAAACTCCTGCAAATTATCAGTACTATGAAAAGCTCTTTGTGAGCTAGAAAGTCCAAGTGAGAAGTATATTCTTCCTGAATTATTTAGCCTAGAACTAATAATAACAATAACAATAAAAATAAACCTAAAAATGAAAATGGCTGCTAAGCTCTGTAATCAATTCTTCCCTCATTGTAAATCTTGTGTGGTCTCATTTCTGTTCAGCATAGAAACAGGAAATGTTGTTTTCAAAGGAATCGTTACAAGGGAGCTCTTTGTTATTTGTCCGCGCAACGCTCCGCACAACGAGGCCTTAATCCTGGATTAAGTAGGTGCTACTGTAACACAGTAACTAATTACACCATGTGTGGGACCGTTATTATTGATGAGCATAACCATAGTAAAAATAACAATATTAGTTAGGGATTATTAAGTAGAAGAGCTTCACCTTGGAAGGGGTTTCTCAGGAAATCAGGCCATGTGGCTTCTGAGCAGTTACAGGCACCAAACCAGAAGAATAAATGTCCAGTGACGTATCACGAACCCAGTGGCTGCCATTTCTGCTTTTCTTCTGGGATTTTACTTTCAGGTTTTGCATTGGTCACTTCATGTTCTGGAGAAGACAAATCTGCAGGGGCTGCTTGTCCCGATGTCTACATGATTTTTGTTGGAAGGACAAATTTGCATGGAAAACGTCTGGTCCAGGTAGGATGGGAGAGCTCAGGAACTGAGCTCGCCTCTCTAATTCTCTTCTAAACCTGGGAAAGGGGTGTTCAGGGCTTCCCCCAGTGGAACTTTAAATATCTGAATCTCTTTCCCTAATAAACTGCTTTCCTAATAAACTGCTACCATATGTAAATGCTAACTGTTCATGGACTCTCAATACCCACCCGGAGCTGCTCGCTGGAGTACTGCTGCCCTTGTACACGACACATACTCACATCACTATAAAAAGTAGCAGACTGTGTCCCTTTAATAAATTACACCATAAATTTTACAGACTTTACCCCAGTGACTTTTTAAATCTTTCTTTGGCTATGCAACATCATCTTGCAATAGGAAACATCCTTCAAATGTTTAGGTTAGAGGAACAGAATTTAATCCACTCAAGTTATTTTAAAGTGTAATAAATAAATAAAATGTACCCTCTCTTCAGGATGAAATATGACACACACAAAAGGGAGACAAGCAGCTTTGATAGCTGATAATAAGGGTCAGTATTTCATTTTCATTTTATTCAGCATCTGTTTTTTGTCCTAAAAATCTAGTATCTATGACACTGACAAATTAACTTTAAAAAGTGAAGTACTGGAAAAGTTATTTTGTCCTCAAATCTTCTAGTCTGAGAATTAAGAAGAAAAAAGAATCAAATTATTTCAATAGTGATACAAGTCTCCCACCCAGAATGAGACTCTCGGTAAATGTCGGTGCCCAGGACCTGAAGATGAGGAGAAACAGAAAGCTTCAAAGCCAAATGACAACTCTTCTGTGGTCTTCTTTCTGCCCTTTTATTAGTCCCATAGTAGGTGACCGTAGACCAAAAACTGAACAGCTCCTTCTGCCAATACTGTCATAAACTTTGGGGCTGTGGATGAGCCTGTTCTGCCTTGCGTGACTGCCATCACAAGTGTTTATAGCGGTGGCCATGGTACCAGAAAGCCTTGGTCTCCACAGCGGATAAACAGGCATTTGTGCTGACTCCAGAGGCAGATGGAAAACTAATCAACCTATGGAAACCTATGGAAACCAAGACACAGCACTGAAAGGAATGAGCACCACAATAAAAACGACTGGCAGATCCAAAGCAGTGTTGACACCAGGGTTCATAAAGAGTACAGGTCAAATTCAAACCTAAGAAAAGCAGGAGTTGCCCCCATCAAGACCAAGCCTGATCTGGCCATGATTCTTGAGCTCTTGAGAAGTAAGCACAAGCTCTTCAGCCATTCAC